>JAODUH010065791.1:0-21090 GCA_027564835.1 Typhlichthys subterraneus
TTGAATAACCGGGACGGGTTGCCGAAGTTCGGGTCGCCAGTGGTTTGGTTGCCGGGGGCTGGGTTGCCGGGGGCTAGGTTGTCGGGGGGCTGGGTTGCCGGGGGTTCGGTTGTCGGGGGCGTTGTCGCTGTGGGCCCTTTCTGTCAGTCGTCAGTCTGCGATGAGATCATAATCAAAACCCGGCCGAGGTCAGTGGGTTTCTGGGACACAGGTGTGTGTGTGTGTGTGTGTGTGTGTGTGTGTGTGTGTGTGTGTGTGTGCGCCCCTCACCCCGGATGGGTGGGGGGGTGATGGTGAGAGGGAAAGGGTGACAGCTGGTAGGGGAGGGGGGTGCTGGGGGAGGGGAGGGCTGGAGAGGCAGAATGGGCCCACACCTGCTACAGTGGCTCATGTTGAGCTGTGGGGGGCGTGTCATTCCCTTATGGAGTGTGTGTGTGTGTGTGTGTGTGCAGCTCTGCTGTACTGTGCTGTAGATACATCCTGGCGGTGTGTCTCTCGTCAACAACAGCCAGAGATAATATGATAGAAAAAAACGCTCTCTTGTAGGTCAGTGTGTGTGTGTGGGGAGGGGGGGGGGGTTGGCTGGGGGTCAGCTGAGGGTCTCGGCGGCCTTCATATTAGATCATGTGTTCAGCTGATGTTCCTCCCCCTCCTACCAGTTGCCAGGGTGATCGGTTGTGCACCACTGTGATGGGAGTGATGGAACTAACCTGGAAAATATCCAGGGAGAAGATGTTGTGTGATGAGCAACTGATTTGATTGTGCCACAATACTCTGGGTACTTTGGGCGTTCTGTTTACTGCTCTGTATTCTGTTCAGTGTTTGTGTTATATTATGTTGGTGAACCTTTTGAGGATATTGTTGTGTACTTGTGTGTTAACTTTGGGTCTGTGTGTGTGTGTGTGTGTGTGTGTATTACAGAGTGAGAAAGCTTCCCCTTGCGGTCAAGGTGTGCAGCTCGTCCATCCACCTGCACATGAGGGGCAAACCCAAGACAGTCACCGTGGAAAGCAGACCTGGTCAGACCAACGCAGACTTCAAGAAGAGCCGAGATGGCTTCACCCTACTGCTCCCCATGAACTAGGACCCCTGCCCCTCCTCGTCCCCGTACCTCAGACAGTATTCCTGGACGTGGAGGTGAAGGAGGAGGAGGACAGAGGAGGTAGATGTCATTTGACAACACCACCGTCAGCAATAAACAGTACTGTGGATAAACCATTCCTAATGAACATTAACAATAATTATCTGTTCAGGTGGGCTACACGCATAAGCAAACACACGGATTGTAAGAGTGCCCAAAAACAATGACACTGCTTGCCACTGAAGCGAGGAAGTTGGAACTGACGTTTTGATGCGTCGGAACATCCGTTAAACAAAAAAAAAAAGGTTTACAAACTGATTCCAACCTGATCTTTGAGTGCTCCAACTCTTCTTGCTTCAGTGGCGAGTACTTTATTAAGAATTATCTATTTAGTAAGGAGGTTCTAATAAACTGTGTTTATTTAAAGTCAGAGGCATAATATTTCTTCCTAAACTTCTCAGGAATGTCATATTTGATTTTGCTGGGTAATGCCCAATGCACTTTTGGACGTTAACATGGACAAATTAACAGATTTAATAATTGTAATGCAGATGCTCTTTTGACACGGTTAAGTAGGGATGGTAAGCTGGAAACTTTGAGACGGTTCGATACTTTTGAAACAATTGGTCCGTAATGTTTCGGACCGTTGCTATTCTGCATCTGCTGGCAGATTTGCCATTTCAAAGCCAGTGTTTTCGCTCCCCTTTTTTAGAGATTTTGAAACGTCAACTGCGAAGTTTGAAATATTACATCACGTTTGAAACGTTGATCAGGTGA
This sequence comes from Typhlichthys subterraneus, assembly GCA_027564835.1. Taxonomy (NCBI): domain Eukaryota; kingdom Metazoa; phylum Chordata; class Actinopteri; order Percopsiformes; family Amblyopsidae; genus Typhlichthys; species Typhlichthys subterraneus. The sequence continues at coordinate 1,859 of JAODUH010065791.1, forward strand.
TTCTGCCATTGCTAAGTTTTGTTTTTGTTTTTGAACGGCTCGTATCTTGGGTGTCAATCTTGCCATCCCTACTGTTAAGAGTGAGACTTAGAGACTTTTAAATTGAACAGATAAGTGGTGTTTTTGTTACAAAGAACAATATATTTTAGATATTTTTTTATACTTTTTTATCAATCAAAATAATGTTTTATTGTTAAAAACGTTATGCCTGGTCTCAGAATGCTGCTTTGAAAATATAGTATATGTTGCATTTCAGAAGTGATAAACATGAGAATGAAATCAAGAATATAATGATTCAAAAGATTCTAAAGCATGTTATTTTTGTTTTATACAGATCTGCTTCATGCCAATACAGTATTTATTAGATAAAGGTATTGCGCTGTGTTTTCTTCACTAAACAAAACATTATACATCAAATCAAAGTCAAGTCAAATATGAAACAAACATTAATTCCATTTCATGAAAACAGTAAATCTCATGACCAACTCAAAGCATTCATTGTCAAGTGCTCATGCTTGTTTGAATATCACAATTTAGTTATTCCCCCATTTTGTACTGTGGATGCTTTGTGTGGGGGAAAGGGGTTAATTTGAGATCAGCATCAGGCTGCTAAGGTTGTTAAACAAACATGTAGATGCCCTCCAATGAGCTCCTGTTTTCTCTGACAACTCATCCAATTAGATTAATAAAATACATAGAAGCGCTGTGTGTGTGTGATGCTCAGAGTAGGATGTCAGTGATCTTGAGTTTTATTTTGTAGGCTCGCTATTCATTCATGCAAGTTTGAAAGAAATATTCTCAATAATACTTTATAGACTCAAACCTTCCACCAAAAAAAAAAAGGCTTGATGGATAAAGAAAAGACATATTTTGTCTACAGAGGACCTGTTTATTATATAAAGCAAAATGTGGTAGAAATTACTCTCTTGAGTTGACACGGATTTAATGAGCTCCCATTACATGTTCTGGACTGTGTGAAGTTTAGTTGATGTTAACTCTCGCAATGTATTACAAATGGGATTGAAATTATTATCAAATGTATTGAGACTTCAGGCAATTGTTGATCAAATCACTTATTAAAGAGGGGTGCAATTCCAAGTAGTGGCCCCTGGTCAGATTAAGCATCCTGCAGTGAGGATTGGGTAATTAGTAAAAAGAGGATTTACCAATGGTAGTATAATATGTGTTTTTCATCCTCTCTGGGCAGAGTGGCCTCTATAGGAGCTCTGCAGGTTCTCCTGCATCACCCCTCCAGTTTTTGTTATTCTACTTTCTATTTCTAACTAGGTTGTTTATTCACAACCCACATGGTTATTTTAAAGCTACACTGTAAAAATAAAAAGTCTGATACGTAAACCCCATGTAGGCCTTAAGCATCTCAGGAAATGGGGTGGTAGATTTTCATTGGCTGTTTGTCACTCACAGGCTTTTATAGGTTAATGTGGTGTGATGCTAGTGCGGTGCTATATGTACTCATGTCAGTCTATCCATTTATTTTAAGCAGTAACTGTAGCCTACTTATTTCACTGATTTCCCTGCAAACAGCCAGACTCATTTGGTCATTGAGTTATGTAGTCAGTAGTTGCCGTGCATGCCAGAGCCATGTAAAGAGAGTCCTGCCATCTCCGTTCACTCCAATGGACCGTTTTTTCACATCAATGGCGGATCGTGGAGCCTCAAAATAGTTCCCGAAAGTTAGCCTACCCTATAAATTATATTTTAAATGTAAACCGGTGCATTTATTGACTAATAATGGCCAAAAAATTAAGTTATATATCTGATTACATATATTTAAACTGCCCATCAAGCACTTCCGTTAACTCTTTTGCCATAGGTTTAGTCTCTCCAGGAACCATGTGGCTGTTGGAAATGTCAAACTTCCGTTGGCGTAACTCTTGTTATTTCCATGGCTCTGGACAGGACCCCCACCTGTGGCCATGCATGTTGCCGCGGGCAGCGGGTGATGATTTACAGCATGCACAAATGGAGAGCATCTCCCCCAAACTAAACCCCGCCCCCAACCCCCTAAGACAGGGCTCCAAAAGACCATCTGCGGTACCAGTCTATTGTGTGTGACCAATGTGTCGAGCCGTTCCGTGTCCTGTGTGGATTTACAGCCTCAGCTGCTGTGAAGACAGAACGTACATACTGTACTGTGTCACGTGTGGTAGAACAAAAACAATGGCTGTTTAAGCCACGGTTGTAGCTAGCTGTTGGGAGTATTATTTAACGTGTGTGTTTGTATGATGGTGTGAGTATTCATGAGTGCATGCTTGTGTGTGTGTGTGTGTGTGTGTGTGTGTGTGTATTTTTAGAGAGTACAGATGAAACATTACGTGATGCTATAGGCTGTGTCACGGCAAATGTCATTATTCACACTACAGGATATACTGTAGCTTTCACCTTGATACTTTATTAAATAATAAACACATCCAACATCATCGTCATGTAAATAAAATAAAAGTCACGTTTGTTTATCTTCACGTTTTCGTGAAAATCACCTTGTACTACACATTTAGATGGCTTCACAAAGTCACCCAAGGTAGATATTGTTCTCCATTTTGTTCTCCTGTCAAATTATTTGACAGCTGACAATTGTAACCACGGAAACCCGTAGTCGGGAAGGTACCGTGAAGTGATAGCTGGCACACGCAATAGGTGCAGGGTCACGGGACGTGCGTTGTTTATCACATAGATGTCCAGTGTTGACACAACACGGAGCAGATGTAGCATGACTACAGCGTCAGTCCTGGAAACCAAGGTGTGAAATATATCGAGCTCTGTGAAGAAGAGAGAGAGCATTTTCTCACTGGAGGAGAGTATGCTCCGATCACTGAGGCTGTGGCCTGAGCTTTGGCTGTCTGCGAAAAACACAATGGTCTCCATTGTGAAACCATCTGCCGCATTGATGAGGAAAGCCATTGATCGCCATCAATTTGGTTATGGACATACGTGTGTCCGGTGGCCAGTGAAAGGAGGCCGGGGGATTTAACTGTCCACCTGCTTGCAGACAAACAGCTGAAAGACACTTCATAAGATGGCTGACACAGATTCAGCTGCAACATGGGTGACCTGGTTCATCCAACTGACAAGCTGGTAACTAATCTAACATGGCAATATGAAGTTAAATGTCAGTTATTTGTACAAAGCCATTTATACAAAGTGATGATTTATGCTCGAAGTCTGTCTAGAAGACTGCTGACTTCTGTCTAGTTATTTTACATAGTTTGACATTTCAAGGCAGAGAAATAAATGAGTAGAGACTCCTTTTTTCTGCAAATTTAAATACTGTGTAAAACTGTACTGTAAATAAACATTATGATAATGTGTTCATCACATTTGCACTTGAAACAGTCACTTTCAAAATAGTGTTGGGAACAATTCATTGAGCTGTAAAACACTAAAGGAAAAACATTGAATTGAACATTTAGAAAAGGAAGAGAACACAAATTAAACCTAGGCTAACTGGTTAGCATGCATGCTACACATCACGTTTTCTACCTGATGTGTGTTTTGTTACACAGCACCATATTTACACCATATACCTACTTGTCTTATGCTTTATGCATTTTAATAGGCTGTTGTTAAAAAGTCAGTTGCTGTTCATTTCTGTGCTACTAAAAATATAGCACAACTCACAACTTAGTGCTGATTTATGTACACGTGTGTCACCATCATTCCTGACTGAATAATGATCTCTAAACTATTAGTAGATAGGTGTATAAGTGAGTATCTGCTGCTGTTGATTATGTTTAAGAGTTGGGAAGTGTCCAGCTGAGGTGTTTTGATTGGATGAGCACAATCAGAGTTCAGGATGTTGAAGGAGATGATTGGATGATCGGTAAAATCATCCACTGCCCTGCTAAAGAATCCAGCATTGCTGGTCACCAGCATAAGGTATGCTTTGCATTCTGGAACCATGTTGCTTGAGAACAGCATGACTATGCTGGTCCACCAGCTAGACCAGCACTACCCCAGCACTAACCAATGTGAACCAGCCTGGACCAGCACTACCCCAGCACTAACCAGTTTGAACCAGCCTGGACCAGCACTACACCAGCACTACCCAGTATGAACCAGCCTGGACCAGCATGGATTTCATGCTGGTTTATGCTGGATTTTTTAGCATAGTGATTGAACAGGAGGTACAAGAAAACAGACCTGAGCCTACAGACAAAGATGGGGGTCAACCACCAGCTGATTGACAGAAAACATGTTGTTGTTCTTCTCTAGGGCAAACCAAGCGAAGCTCCTGCAGATGTCAGCCGTTGCAGCTGCTGGTGGAGGGAGCCCCTGCATACTGTGGTCAAACGCTTGATATTGTGGTTTAGCATTAAAATACAAGTAGCACAGTCCAGATCTGGAGAATGACACCAGTGGTGGAGGAAGCAGAACTATCGCCCGCATTCACTGCAGTGAACACACACACACGCACGCGCACACACACACACACCAACACAACAAAACACAACACAAGACACTGTGCCTGCCAAAAACAAACAACCCCATTCTATCTTGACTCTGCCTCACAAGGGCTGGGTTGGAGGAATGGGGTTAAGGAAACAACAGCTGAGTGTGTGGAAAGTGAGAGTGCGTCGGGGGGGCGGGGGGGTGATGATGCTGTTAAAGATGTGCGGACTGAAACAACACACAAGTGAAAGCAATCTTATCCGGTGGCCACAGAGTAGAAAAGTATCCAAAATGACCAAAAGGCAATTTTAAGGTGTTCTTGAGAACGCTTGGTAACTGAGCGCAAATCAAAACATAGCTCCCTCAGAAGCTCCGCCTCTAAACGCATTGCGAAGCCAAGGGTCGTTCTTGTCGTGAGAGATTGTTTATGTTCCTATTTACACACACAGGGCTGTGTAATTATTAATAAAATTAATTTCAGCGCGCACAGAGAACGGTAAAATAGTGGAATGCGACGAGATATTTGGTGAATTTGACAAATAAGTGTTTTAGCTTACAACGTATCTTAAAATGTAGCTGCCTGCAGCACTTCCGGGTTGATACGGAGGTTTGTGGCAGCTTGATTGGAAGCCTGAGCTAGCAGGGTGAATGCTCAATGCAGAGCTAGCTGTGGCACCAAATCCCATTTACTTACCCCATGTCTCTATTCCACTCTCTATTTGATTGGGTAGGGGGATTAAAGATGGATTACCAGAGGCTGGATGTACCTGTGTGTGTGTGTGTGTGTGTGGGGGGGGGGATTTAAAATGGATTATCAGAGAATGAGGTATAAACGTACTATAGATGTACAGCCACAATAAGATAAACATAACATTTGGTTTGTTATTGGCCACAAACCTTGGACTGATATCCTTGTGGCTTAAGATATTTAGTCGTATCTTTAACGTCTTTTAAGTCCTAAAAGCTTTCTGTTTCCACTATCTTGGTCTTTCACCGAAACCCCGCTGTTGTGGAAGTAATAGCGAACTAAATACAGAGGTGACTGAAGTTGGATGTTTGCTTTTAATGTCTAGGTAGGATTTAATGTTCTGACTGGACCCCTCTCCATTTATCACATGCTGTGTTCTTTATTTAAATCACATTTGTACTGCTGCAATGCTCTGACCTCTATGAATATATTGCTGAAATCCCCAGTAGATGGAAAGAAAGACTAGAGAAGAGCCGTTCAGATTCTGTGGGCTCATCTGTGAACTGTGCCCGACACACACAAGCATGTAGAAAAATCACCTGGGGCTTACATTAGTGCCCAAAGCACAAATGCCAAGCTCTCCTGGAAAGATATGCTATAGAGAGAGAGAGAGAGAGAGAGAGAGAGAGAGAGAGAGAGAGAGAGAACATGATGTACACACGAAACATAAACACATTCGATCACATATGAGCATGACTCAGCCTTTCACACTCCCGGCCCCAAACAGAAAAACTTACAGTTGTCTGGAGGAGGAAGTTGCGCCAAAGAGCCCCTATTGGACGGGGTGGTGGTCTTGATGTTCTGATTGGTTGGTTTGAGTGGCAGTCTAGTTGTCTTTGGGACCACGGGGGGAAATTCACCATTCGCTGCAAAGAGAAAATGTCACGTACTTTGAGAAGACGATCATTTTTAGTATCTGGAGTCTTCAAAGTCTACTGCGGTTCTAATGGTGGGGACTCAGTAAGTATAACAGTTGGAGGAACTTTAATGGCCTATGAAATGTGGACCAACCAGCAGGGGCCCTTCTTTCATCAGTACCAATGGGAGAAAGGCAGGTAGGAAGAGACTACTTAACCCTCGGTCTCCTGTTAGTCATAGGTGTGTAAGCACATTCAGTGTGGGGCTTTTGTAGAAATCTATCAGAAGCTTCCTGGTGCCTCCATCTTTGAACTCTCAAGGGTCAAAACCTGCTTGATTAGCTATCTCCACCCGGGGACCCATTGGAATCACCTAAAAGTAGGTAACTGATATCTCCTCTAATATTCCCCCTCAGAAAAATGAAAAAAGCAATAGTCTCTTGCTTGCTATGCTAACATGCTACCCTGGAATGGAAAATTCACTATAACCTTTCACAACAAACCACAGCACAAAAATTAATACACAATGTAAAATGTGTTGATTAGGTGCATAGAGGGCAATTAGCAGCAAATGCGACAGGTCAGAATGGGCTTGCAATACCCTCCGTCTATTTCTCCGCACAGACTGCAGAGTCTGTGGCAGTCAGTGGAAACATATTATATCATTCAGCCTGACAGCCATAATGCGTCGTAAAAAGTATGCCAACAGCGCGACTGCCACACAGCATTCAGATAATACATGTCTGTTCACGTCTGCGACTGACCGAGCAATGTCAGCATGTCTGGGAATGTGAGGACATTGTTGGGGGAAACTTTGACATTCTTTTACAACACCAGAGCTCTTTCAGATAGATGTCTCAATTAAAACTTTGTGGCCGTTCACCTCACATTTCACCTCACATTTCAAAAGCAAACCTTCAGTTTCCATAGAGCGGCCGTTCCTTGTTAAATAGCATTGTTTTGAGCTACTGCTTCTCTTTGACCTTTAACAGTGTAACAGAAACTCTCTGTGGATGTTGCCAGATGACCCCTGTTGGTTGTTACAGGGCAGAGGACCCTTGTACAGCAGAGGCTGTTTCTGAGACACCGGCTCAGGGTTCACTGGCTCTGGCATGTGCAGCCGATAACACAGTCATCGTGCAATTAAGTAACACCAAACAGGTTCAAGGGTTTACATTGTGATCTCCTGCCATTTGGCGCCCCGTGCTAGTCGTTCCACCCTTTCCTGCTTTTAGACAGTGCCAGAGAAAAACCCAGAGGAAGATAATGTGGTCTACTGTATACAGGCAGGACTGCTCAATACACTGCAAGACAAGATCAATGAAGACCATTTCAGATGGTGGAAAACTAGGGTCCCATCTATAAGCACAAATGAAAGCCATTCTCATCCGCTGTTGCTTAATTCTACTGTGTAGTATTTGTGTTTATAATGGTACCAGACTTGAATTAAATCAATTAGAAATAAAGCTGCATCATTAGGTGATTAGTATAACCCACATCACTGCGGTTAGAAAATATAGTATAGCATGAATATTAAGCAATACTATATGTAAATATAATGTTATGTAAGCTGCTTAGAAGACACTTATATAAGGTTAAAATCCAAGCACTCAGCATGTATCTCTGAGAAGGCATACTGTATATAGACCACAACAGACTAACATAAAGCATTAAAACAAAGCTTTCCGGATGACAAACAATCGTGGGTTTGCGGAAGTCTGAACTTTGTTTTTCCTTTGCTTCGCCGAGTACTTCATAGCCATGAAAGACTTTGATTAGAATTAGAACATTACTGCTTCAGATATGAACTACGCGCCTCAAAGGAGAGCATTCGCTGGTGGCTGGGCTGAATACCAAGTAGAAATTCAGCTGCATGTTTCTTAATTATGATGATGGCCCACATGAGCTCGCCACATTGTGTTGCATGCCAGCTTGCTGAAGAGGAGACAGATCATCTATATGCCCCCACCCACCAATTATTGTGAGGGTATCATGGGGAACAGAAAAATTATGCCTTTCATCTTTGTCTCTTTAACCATTCCCTCTGAAAAGACACATGGTCGTGGACCAGGATGCAGGCCTCAATGTTTATGACAATATGGTAGGAGGCTCTCCTGAAAGGTTTGAAATTAACTGACTGTCTTCTATTTGGTCAGAAAACCCCACCAGCTCTCAGGCTCACAGCTAAAGTGAATATTAATTGCACTCGGAAAATACACATATGGCCTTCTAGCTGACAGATTGCATTACACAACTCTGTTTCAATTAGAATTCATACATTTGCCACAGAGTGCTCTGGCATATTAGTTCATCAGTTTGACAGGACCAAGGCCCATGGACAGAATGTGCAGTCGCATTGCTTCAGTTTGTGGGTTTTACTTTCTCAGAGGCAAAGAAATCCTGTTATTCCTCAGTTTAAAAAAGCCCTTCCACCAGCGAAATCAATAGCTCATTCCCTTGCCCTGTAATCTTCAAATACATACCATCTCCTAAGTCTCAGGTACTTGGGAGTTTTAATACAGATAAAGAGTTTATGGGTCGTTTTGATGTGTCATAAACACACAAGTGACTTTGATGTGTATGATTGTTTGCGTGTGTGAAAGGGCTTCAGGCATCATAAACATCTCTCTAACCCTGCCCATCAGACATTGTATCGCAAAAATATAAAATACAAACTTCACAAGCCATTTTTTTTCATGTCTCTTTTTTTTTATCAAGTCACTAATAAGGCCCACCGCAGCCATAGAACTATCAGGGGAGCAGGCTTTAGCCAAGATGAGGGCTGCAGCGCAGTGCATTGGTATTCTGCTGGAGCCAGCCAAGGACTCTGCAGGTCCACTCCAGAGCAGCGGGAACCACAGGCCAGGGCGACCGCCAGGCTGCCTGTCACTGTTCGTTAGCTGAGAGGCTGACCACAGGGATGGCCACCTTGTTATCCCCTCCACACCCGCACGCACGCACGCACACACACACACACACACACACACACACACACACACACACGCGCGCGCACACACGCACACATCTAAAACAGGTATGGTAATAACCTACTGCAAGCATTGTGTGATCCATAATGTAGCGGTTTGTAATTGGTGCAGTTTTCCATGTGTAATTGGTGCAGTTTTACACTTACAGTAGCAAACATTTACAGTTAGATAAGTTACCAGATGCTTTTATACCAAAGCAACTTACTTGAGTACAATAACACAAGTCAAAGAGCAGGTATAGGGGGTAAGCATCTTGATGGGCATGTTGAGGTTAAACCCATGACCTTTTTGTTAAGACAACACCAGCACAGGAACGCCCCACACACAGTGCATATTTGCCCTCAAAGTACACTAAGTTGTCATTGATAAACCTAGGTAGGTCTGGGTATGCAAGAAACGTATAACATAAACATGTGAGGAAAGATTGGTCACCACCATGACTAATACTAATCCCCCTATAGAAAGCAGGTGGGTATTCAGGGCAATCTGTTTCCTTCCCCCATTTTTTTTTTAATATTGCTTTTCAGCCCCAAGAATCCAATTATTCCCTTTCCAAATGGGCTTTTTGGCAGGGGCAATGTGATGTTGAACATAAGTTATGGGGGAGTTACGTCCACTGAGAGAGTGGGGATTTACTATGGAGCTGGCAGTTGGCGAAGGCGTTACTTCGACCCAGCGTGTGTGAAGAGAGCGTAGGGTCAGGGATGGGATGGAGAGATAGCCATAGTTAAAGAACTACCTCAATCAGCGTTTCTCTATTTAGTAAAAACATCTATTGATGACATTCACAGCTACTGAATGTCAAATTGAGTCTGCGACATTTGAAGGACAAAGGACAGCTCAAGAGCTCTCCAAATCACACAGCAAACTCTCAAGGAGTGACTTAGCATCGCTCCGGTACACCACATAATGTGTACACTGTATGTTTTCCCACTCAAACACATTAAAGGTGGGTGTCGTAATGCTCATAATGATCACTCTTGGAGACGAAGCCTCGCGCTGGGCTTGATTGATAGGCGATTACATGGAACTGTGTCAAGTGTGGCTCCTGGTAATGATACATGGCCCAGATGAAAGACTTGCCATCTGGAAAAAGAGGGTGAGACTGCTCTGCTTCTGTACCAATAAACCCCCCACCACCACCACACTTTGCCCCCCCCCCCCCCCCCCCGCTGCGAGCGCGCGTCCGAGGACATAAAACGGAAATTGGTGTGCAAAACATCTCCCGGAAAATGTCATCCTTTTAAATAAAGCACCAACAAGCTAGTGTTGATACGGCTGTGATTCCTCCACTGCAGCCTATAGAAATTATTCATATCATATTCAGCTGATGCACCACAGTATCTTATTGCTATTTACAGCGTTAGCGTTGAGATTATTTCGTGCTGTTGAAGCAGCACTGGATCACGACCAACATCGCACCACGCATAAGTTGTAGTTGTGCTCTGACTCAGATGCTTGTTGTGTGAAAGTTGTCATCAAAGTGTTGTAGTAGCGCTGAGGATAAAGATAGGCTCGAGTCAATCATAGCCCTGGCCTCTAGTTAGACATACTATCAACAATTCATATCATCATGGTAATGTTGTAAAATCTCGACCTACTCCCTTTAATGTTGCCATTCTCATCAGAGGAACAGAAGGAAAAATATAGGTCCTGGTGTATAATTTAGCTTCCTGTCTGACAAAGGCTCATAATACAAAGTTAAAACAAATAAAATGTCTGTGTGTCCAACACATCCACACCCACAAAACTCATGAATGTAATTATTGGTTCTGCGAGTAAATGTGGCTCAGTTGATTAAACAGTTTTCTCTAATGGCCACATCTGCTCTTGGCGTCGGAGACGCATTTGGTTACGCCATTGCCCACACACTGCTATTCTTATCGCAGTTCACCACAGCTAGGAGGGCAGACGGAGGGCAACAGCCACTTCCTTGTGTTTCATTTTATCTGATGTCAGAGCCATGGTCGCAGTGCCACTGCTGTTTTCACTCTGGAAATCCATCTCAATTATTGTACAAAAAGGCATCCAGGAGGGTGAGAGGCTTGACCTTTAAGAGCTGCCAGCCTGCAATATAACATACACAAGTAGGCATCAACGTGCTGGATAATGACAAGACTACTATTAAGTTCTTACGCCTGAGAGTACTACAGTATACAAGTTCCTTTACGTTGATATTGTACTTTGCACGTAATCATATCATACTGCGGGATAATACTGTAAGACCGACCGGTACAACTATATAAAGATAGCTAAGCGATTGTAAGTGAATACGCTTTTGATCAAGTTCACCAAACATCTCCTCACTAGCTGTCCTTTGTGCTATGCTGAAAATATCTGATACATCTACACAGCCCTGGCTCAGTAAATGGGAACACAAACCAAGTGGTGTAGACCGAACACGACAATGTCCTAGCCTTCGCAATATGTTTACAATGTGTGGGGCGAAGCTTCTGAGGGAAGACCCTCTATAGCATTGAAGGGAGAGGTTTTTATGTTTTGTTAAAATATTTCTCAGGAATGACTTACATTTCACTGCTGGAGTTGAAATCAAATGAACAAACAAACAAATGTGAGTAACTTGCACATACACAGTTCTGTTGCTGCACAATAAAAGAAGATACAATTTAGTCACGTCAAGGTACATTTTCATGAATTAGCCCTGTCCAAATTTCCACTTACTGTAAAAGAGAGTAAACCTAACAGTGCTATTATTACACTCACAGGCTAGGAAGCAGTCCAGGCTGAAAGAGATGTTGTCGAGGGAGAATGCTGAAGAAGGTCCATCTTCTGCGCTGAACTCAAGCCAAAACCTGTAGGGAGACATAGACGTTCACTTAACAAGCTGGTTGGCGTCATTCTTCAAAGACGTAATTATGAAGGGCACTTATAGCAGATGCTGAATGTTAGCCTTAGCAACTTCGCTAGGTGAATATTGTTATTTGTGAATATTGTTAAATGTCCTCCACAACAAGGGACATATTCAGGTTTATGAATGGTGCCACTGATACATAGCCTTCATAGGCAACTATATTACAGTAGATGCTCAATCTCTCAGTCATACTGTACACACATGTAAAATTAGGACAAATATTACACTCATCTAGAGTTAATCCAACTTTTATAGTGTGTGTTTTAAATTTAGACAGTGTTTTTAGTATCAGTGTCACATCACTGTTACCAATTAGTTTCATGGTTTCTTGGATTGGAAATTTGGGGTAGTGATGTTCTATTCACATACTTTGTATATTCTATTAGATAACATATTCAATACAGTGAGTGATTCAAACACTGGAAGCTACAAACTCTATGTCATCTGTTGTCCAGGTTTTGGGCATATGACATAATAAAATGAAAATAAACTATTATTGGTGTTAATCAGCCAACAAGCACACATGCAGCCATGAATGTTATTTATCTGTATAGCTACTGTATATTAGATATCATTAGAATGCTACTGATAATGTATGTCCACTGGATGGTTAAACAGGAGCTGTAGCTTCACCTGCTCTGTGAGGACATACCATTCTCATTAAGTGCACAAGCACAGCTGACTACATAAATCAAGCAATAACAACAATGAATGACCCTCATGAGGTGAATTATCCAAGCTCCAATGTTAAGGATGTGCCCTCTGAGAGCAAACAAAAACGCCATGTCTAGGATTTTTATTGTTTCTTTTCTATTACATGTATTTCTTAGAGAAAAGGAATAATCCTAATAAAAGCCTAATAAAACTGTTTTTGGGAGGAATTGAGTTTGTAAGTATGTGTGTGTGGATGTACACATCCATGTGTGTTTGGTCAAAGTAGGGCACTATGATAATCTATGTCAGGAATACAGTACTTATTTTGCCCCCATGAAATCAAAATTTATGTTTCAAAGCTTTTTTTTTAATTTTTAAAAAATTAAAAGGTGCATGCAGGATGAGGATAGGCTAGTGGTTATTATAGTTGTCCCAGCCAAAAGTTGTGTTTGATACTTCAGATAGATGTCTACCACCTACCTGCTCCTTATTATTTGTATATCACAGAAAGTCACTTTGGATAACAGCCCCAAATACAAATAGGTTAGGGATTCACTTCATCCCTGTCAGATTCTTAGATAAAGCTGCCTGCTGGCTTTATAGGTGAATGTGGCAGTTATAAATCCTCCATAACAGAGGGCATGGGTTGCTTTCTAGCTATGTTAGTAACTAAAGTCAGGTTTGATATGGGTGGGTTGTGTGTTTAACACATTGGCCACTGTAGAAACAGTCAATGCCCTGCCCTAACTCCCCTTTTCAAGAGGAAATACATCAACATACAGAATCAAATAAAGCCATTTCATGGGCCCCATTAGCTCATCTGCCATACCAATCTGCCAGTCCATAAAGGGGTACAGTTATTAGTTTCCAGCCCCTCTCTGATCGCGGTTTGTTGGAGGACTGCCACAGTCTGTGCTGTTCCTCGGGACCAGTACTATTCTCTATTAGCCAAAGAGATAGCGCCCCCTTCTGTGAGCTTCCAGAACAAAGCCAGAACCGCACCTGTTGAAGGTGAGAAATTGTAATTGGTCAGGCAAACTACTATACGGATATTGTTCAATAAAAGATCAAACAAGACATGTTAGACATTCGATAGACATGTAATTATTTGTTTTTTGAGGCAAACGTCAGTGTGCAAAAACCAAGAGATTACAGCAACATTGAATAGAAAAACTACATGCCCCACCTTGCCCCTCCATTGGCACCCTGTGGACCCTTCTCTGCTCACCCTCGGTAAAATGTGCTCACACATTCATTCCCACTGGCAGCCTCAGCCAGGAAGGATGCTCAGTGAATTTAGCTGTAGGTCCAGCTGGAGTGACTGCTAATCATTTCAAATGATATGAACCTCTCACCTGTCAGAAGCAGATTATAATGCTAACGGGTAATCTTTATGCTAATGCTGCTATTTTACGCTTCAATGAAAACAGAATTAGTTTTAATTCTTAAATCCTACCTCCAGCACCTCTAACAGCAGGTACTGTATATCTCTTAAATGTTCACTGCAGTGTTTCAAGAAATTACCATTTCTGTGAATAGTTTGTGGTTTTCATTTCAGAAGTTGATTCATTTTCTATGCACTCACCATTAGTCAGGAACAGCCATCTGTCCGATCCAAAGATCAATAAAAACCCACTCAAAGCTTTTTCATACCAGACCGATGATTCTGATGATTTTGTTGCTACTCTACTCGTGCATGCTGCTGCATAACTCAACTGACTTCAGCGCTTAGAAATGCTGGGTGCTGGTCATAAAAACACCCTGTATCCATTGCATGTGCAGCTTAACACATTCCAGCAGTGACCAACCTACATGCACAACCAGCCTGTACCTATTTGTCCCCATTGCGGCTAGCCCGTGTTCTCTGTAATTCAAGCACTTTTAACAAAACACACAAGCTACGTGTGTGTGTGTGTGTGCATGTGTGTGTGTGTGTGTGTGTGCGTGTGTGTGGGTGTGTGTGTGTGTGTGTGCACATGCTTCAATAACAGCTGTGTGGCCCTTATCATGACTTTGGGGGGGGGGGTTACCACATGGTGACTTGACTCAGACATCAAGATTTTGGTTGTTGCTCAATGTGCGCTTGGCAAGATGAGTAAGACATGGGAGTGAACCTAATCTGTAACTAATGCTCTCCCCCCACCACTATACCCACAAAACAAACAGTGGACTGACTCCAACCTGGCGATTGGTAGAGGATCTAAGGGGATTTGTCTAATCTTTGGCCTAATGCCAGAATCCCGCTAGGCTGGGCCTACCGTAGCACTGCGCTAGGTGGTGCAGTCTCATCTCAAAACCCACCCAACATTAAGAATTCACACCTGGAAGGCAATACAGGCTGTATTTCAAATCCCTCATACCCTCCTCTCTCTCTCTCTGCACATTGATTACCCTGTTCTACCTCCATATTTGTGCCTATGACAGTCTGAACAGCCCTGTCAATCAGAACCTCTTTATTCACTCTTTATTTATCACAGTATGCACACCATAGGGTCAACCCTGACTGGCCTTGACTGACCTTGTGACCCACTGAACCCGCCAGACCTGGTTTCTGACCCTTGTAATAATTCTACAACCAGATCAGCTGACCCCTGGGTGATGAGGTTAGCTTATTGACACTAGTCTACCCTAGAATGAAACCTGTCTCTGAAAAGACTTAATGTTCTATGATTCCAAGCAGACCACTCTTCAAAGTCATTATTTTGGGATAGTTGGTTCTGTAAACACAATGACCCAAATGTGGTCAGCAATTGCCCTTTTTCATGCAACAGTGCCCAGAGCTTTTGACGCAGCAGTTCAATTTTTTTTTTAAACTAATAGGAAAAGAGGTTGTTGAGAAAGAATAAACAGATTCACACTACCATGTGAAGCCAGAGGCATTGTCACTTAATCATTCTCAGGAAACAGAAATTCATCATGGGGATATTATTGTGGATCATACTTGGCAGGAGACCAAATGTACAGCTGACAGGCACATGTAGGCTACATCTGTGAAAATGCAACATTTACCTTGGTACAACTGCACAGTGTGTTGTTGATAAGATGCAAATGTAAACATAACTAGGAAGGGACGCTTTATAAATACACTTTTACACAGTTTGGCGGTACTTGTCAGAAATATATTTATTAGGGGGAACTGCTGCTTACACTATGCATATGCTTACTCTCTTACATTTGTTATGTACAAAGAGTAAATCTTGGTATGTAAATATGTATGTGTGTGTATGTGTGTATGCAAGTGCGTATAAATTATGCATGCATGACTATACTCACTGTGCACGGCGAGTTTCTTAATGGAGGGGGAAACAGGGGGCTTCTTAACAACGCAGAACCCTGATGGCCTTTGGACTGACGTCCTTCAACGTTGAACGTACCTCCTGTAACACACACACGCACGCACGCACACGCAAACATGCGCACACACAGAATTACAAAAGTAATTTCAAATCTATTGTACTCAGTTCACAAGTTTGATCCAAAGTTTGTGAGAAGTGTTCGGCTGCGGTAGCAGATCATCTGCGGCATGCTCCGCAGCGCCCGTGCTCTGTTTGACATATTTCATCATTTTCCCCTGTCACAGCTTTTGATGCATAACATACCAGTCCAACTGAAGCTTCACATCTCAACAAATGAAGCCTGAGAATCCCCCACCCAATATCGACAGAACGATATAGCACAGGGCAGATGGCTGGAACACTGTTATCATCATTTGTGCTTATGGTACCATTGCAACTACACTTGGTGGTGGAAGCAACAATACTCACATTCCTCTCTACTCCTCCCCTTACAGCCCTATTGTCTACTCACACCTCTTTACCTACAGTATTTACTAAAGAGCTATGAAGAAGACATGTAGGAATATATTGTTACATACATTTCATGTGCTACAACATCATTTAGGGGTTTACCTTTAAATGTATAGTCAGCTATTGTAAGCAAATTCACCAAATTCACCAAATATCTCCTTGCATTTCACTGTCTTACCATTCTGTGTGTTGAAAAGATAATCTGGCACTTCTACACAGCCCTGGCTCCATAAGCAGGAACATAAACAAAGTGGCAAACACCGCTCACAACAACAAAGCCATAGTACTAGGCTTCGCTTCACAATGCGTTTCAATGTGTGAGGTGGCACTGCAGAGAGATATTGTTTCAATTGCATCATCATATGAACACAATTCAGTATAAAAACGTGAATTGACAACTGTGTTCCTCACAACACTGTGTGCTTCTGTCAATATTTAAAGATACAAAGTCTCTCCCGAAGGTAAAAATAGGAGAGACTTTAATATAGCTACTGTGTAATCCAGAGACAAAGCTGGAGCAGCTGTCATGAGACTCATTAGGTGTCTTTTACAGCTTTAATAGAATAAAATTGGTTTCTTTTCATAACTGCACTACTTATGAAGAAGTCCCGATACCGACACAGTATCTGAAATGAAAAACCATTCATTTTAGAACGTATGTTCACGCTCATAGCTAAATATTAGCCTCAAATGTCCAAGCTAGTGCGAGTAACATCCCAGCTCCTTGTCCTACAGTGGAGTTTCTCATCTGAAGGCTCATTTTAACAATGCATTACTGTATGACTCCAGCACGCACTGGAGTGAGCACGAACAGACCATTTCATCAGTTCACCAGAATGGCGTTCATGCTGTTTCACATCATGAGTCATGAAGCGAATAAGCCACCTGAAGATAAGCAGCTCGTTCTGGCCGCCTTCGCTGGAGACTGGAGTCTTCTCCAGGAGTGACCGCGGCCTGTTATCGGCTGCCACTCACAGTCGCCCTCATCAAAAGTGCAGTAGCTGCCGTTGAGAAACCGGCCTAGAATGAGAGAGAGAGGGGAAGGGGAGGAGGGGGGTGTTAGAGAGAGTAAGAGGGACTCTAGAGAGGAGAGGAGAGCAGGAACATAATGACTGGTCTAGCCCAATGGTACAGTAGATGAGGGGTGCTGGAGGGAGGCAATGGAAGGCAGGCTGACAACCATACAGTTTATAAAGAATTTACTGTATATACTGTATATATAAAGAGCCTGGGTAGGGTGAGTGATGGCATAGGGGTTGAAAGGAGGTGAGAGTGTTGGGGGCGCGGGTAAAGACTAATTGTCCATAGGGCACAATGTGTCAGTGAAGGGAAGGTGGGGTGGTGGCTCGTAGATAGGGGGTTGGGGAGAGGTGATAGACTTCAGCCGGAGATGAGGAGAAGGAATAGCCTGAAGTGCTTTGCAAAACAGAATTGGAGGGGGAAAGAGAGAGGAGAGCAGAGGAGAAAAGGAGGAAATTGAAGTGGAAGCGGGATGTGCTTTGGGGCTGGCAGGCAGCCAAATGCCTCTACTTTGGCTAGTCTGTCCTCTCCCAGAGTCTCGGACAGTTGTTGCTACTGAATCTGAACATGTCACTACACACAAAAGGTGGCGTTCAACGAGGACAGGCGTATACAAACATTCGGTTGGTTTCCAATTCCAAGTCATGGCAGGAACCTGTTTGTCTGGTTAAGGTTAGGATATAATAAGGTTATGTTATACAGGATACAGACAATCACAGTATTTTTTGGGCTATAGACCCACATTGTTATTCTGTAAGGCAGTATTCCGTTAGCCTGGTACAACCAGACCCAAAATTCACTCTGTGAATAGGGTCTGGACACTCCATTGGTTATTGTTTACAGTCTGCATTCTATTTGGTATAGACCTCTGGTTAATTTTTGAAACTATTAGAGCAGCTTTTAAACAATCAACCAATCAACCTACAGTACAATATTATTTATTCTAGCTACACCAACATTTAGAAAAACACGCTTGACTTCTACATAATTGCACTAAGCTACTCCCACTGGACGCTGATTGGTCGACCATCCAGGGTGGCTGCGCAAATGCTAAAGCTAATAGGGTTTCCAGACTATAATCTCAGCAAAAATGTATCTGAGACTAATAGTTCGGCAGATATATAGTGGCAGGCTATAGTGTTCCACCCCATGGAGGAAAATGTCAAATAGTTATATGATAATGTCAACAAAACAAATGAGCCTTTAGTTAATGTATAAGAAGAGTTCACACTAAACGACTTTAGCCAAGTTTTCCGCTCACGGACAAGTTTTTTTGAGCTTGCAGACAAATCTCCAGCTCAGAGGGAAGCACACTCCCGTGAGAGACGTCCAGTATGAACTGCTTACAATGTGAGCTGAAAGTGTCGCCAATATGTCGGTGATGCGTCACAAAGCTCGACTGAATATTGAGCATGTTAAGTATCTGGACCTGTCGGGGAGTCCAAATCCTGTAGTGTGAACGGTATTGTGACAATTTTTATTGTGAAAATGAACACAAACGGGAGGAGTAACTGCCTTCATAATTATGTATTAATCACTTAATACAATTAAATAAAATCATTAATTCTAATGACTTTAAACAATTCTAACCACATCAGTGGTCCCGAAATTTGGTGATTTAAATAATATTTTCAGAAATGTATGTAAATGTAGAATGTAGAAATGTATTGGCTCCAGATATTAATGATGTGAGAAGAGGCACATGCTACATCTTGTTTGTGAGATGCCTGTACTGTATCTCGTGAGACAACGCGCTCCAGTTTGACTTGAAACATCTTGTAGCGTGTGACCCTGTCACCATCAGTCATGTAGTATGAAACTCACAACGACTTCAAGACACAGGAGAGACAGTCATGTAGTGTGTCTGACGACTTTCAA
>JAODUH010065791.1:21190-41516 GCA_027564835.1 Typhlichthys subterraneus
CAGTCATGTAGTATGAAACTCACAACGACTTCAAGACACAGGAGAGACAGTCATGTAGTGTGTCTGACGACTTTCAAGTCGTGTAGTGCAAACCCGTTATTAGCGTTTGCCAGCACTTCAAGGTTATGGATTCAGACGCTTTGTGGAATGGTAGAATATATTGTATTGCGTCACAACAGAAATAAATGTTATATTTTAACTGGGTGCGCTTTAAATGCTTTGGTAAGAAAGTGGGGGTCAGACAAGGGGGGGCCTAATCAGCCAAATACTGTAGAATATATCTAAACGGTATAGCTAAAGAGCTGCCAGCTCATTTAAAAAAGATCTTTCCCATTCTCTTCTTCAAACATTATTCTCAAGATTGAAAAAGGAGCAACTGAGTGATTAACCGTGCTGCTTTGTATATGAACAGTTGGTATAGCCACCAGGTAAATTAAATATTTAACAGCACGGTTGTATGCCAGCGGCATAGCTTTGAGTGAATTCCTGCAATATTCTAAAGTCTATGTGGCTTATTGATGACTTATGGATGGATTTCTACAGCTAATTACATTTTAAATATACATTAATACAGTATATGTTCCAGACTGACAAATCTCACAGGAATACAGATGATCTAGGTCCATAACAAATATACTGTATCTGGTTGGATTATTGGATAGACCTAACGTAAAGACCAATGAACAAACAAACAAACAAACAAACAAACAGGTTGACACATATACAGTATATTCTGTACTGTATATCTCTACCAGAAAGAAACAGGATTTGCACTGTACAAGATAAAACAACACTAGTTATACAATACCTCTAACTGCTAATTGCCAAGTGTATTTAAATAAAACCAGCTTTAGTTTCCTGGGAAAGATAGTCTCCATAACCAGATAACGTAATCTGACAAGTATGTAAATATCATGTAAATATCTTATTCTGGACAGTTATATGCTATTCAACACATTTGTTAATCTTTTTGCAGTACAGGTAGCAATTACAAATCTTTAGCAAGCACTAAATGACCATGTGGGGCTTACTGTGAGCAAAATTACAGGTATTATGAAGCAGGCAGGCTTAGGCATGTTGCTCAAGGAGGCTTACAGGTAAGCTAGAACTGATCCAGGGTCAGGAGAGAGAACTACCCTAATCAAAATAACCTAATAATCCTGCACCGAGGCCAGAATCTTCTGGATGAAAATGCTACAGCTACAAAACTACAGGGATGCTTGTAATAAATAAAATAAAAAACAATTAGTGTGATTTGAGAATGAAGATAATTTAGTTTAATTTCACTTTTAGTTTATTTGTTGCTGATGATGAAAATGGTTGTTGGCTGGCAGTGCTAGCACAATAGACACCATTATAGCAGACCCTCTGCCCACCATGGCTCCTCATTACTTTGGGTGACAAGGGAGAAAACGCATTGTCTTGTGGCATGATGAGTCATTCTCCTTGTTACGTGTACTAATTGGTGGCACTCCGAGCGTCTTCATGCGGCGGACATCTTCAGAGGCACATCACATGATGGACCAGCTCTAGCATGATTACACATCTCTGAGGGGAGACCGTTTCAGCACAGCAGTTGCTCATTTGGTGGCTGACTTTCACATACAGATTTCTGTCATTACCTCGTCCTCTTGCTGTTCTACCCATGACCGATCTGCCTTTGTCGCTGGCACACAGTGGGACTATAGCCTACGCTCTTAAAGTCTTGCACCATGCGCTGGTTTGCAGAGCGAGGGTCACCAGGGTCCTTCAACACTTATACATAATTTGCTTAATTACAAAATTTGCATTATGTTTTACAATAATAGCAATTATACTGATGAATAAACATGGATTTGTGTGAAACGCCACAACACAGGGAGAATAACCACTGCTCTATTTGACACAGTTTAGAGCGGCAGACTCCGTCTACTTGTAAGCATGGACAGAACCATTTGGATTTCCCCATTTGTCAAAACGTTGACAGACATGTTCCCTCCGCCTCCCCTTAGCCTGTTAATGAGCCCTGGCAATGGTGTCATGCTCAAATACTGAATACCCGAATCAATGAGAACAGATGAGTAGACATATGGATCTCTGGCCCTTGTACTCAATCATATATGAGAATGGTCATGACCTATTTATGAGAGAGGTGGTGTGTGTGTGTGTGTAAGAGAGAGAGAAGGCCTTTCTTTCAACCAAATGACACTTGCATATGCATTTATGCACTGCTTCAATATGTTTGGGGTTTTATTTCATGTATCAGAAAAATTAAAATATCCAGGCTCTAAAAAGCTTTCGCAGCACAACCTGCATCAAGTATCAGGCTTTCATTTCATTCACAATTCGATAAATGTTATTAATTAAGTAAAATATTCATTGGGACTTGACTTACTACCAATGCCAGCCTATGCAATTCATCATTTGAATAATTGTTTTAATGTATACTGTAAATTCAGCAATTTTTAAGCATATCGGTAAAATGTCAGAATGTCAGAATGTAATGGCCAGTAATATTTCCTAGTTCCTGTGATGTTCCCGAAGGCTGTTAAGTTGGTTGCGTGTTAAGCATCAGCTAATCCCTAGGTTGCCGCTTGCATTATATATTAATAGGGATTAGACCTTCATTGATTATTAATTCAGCTCATTGTGCTGTTGCACCCCCACCCAAACCTGTACCCTGCAAACATTGCATTCCAGCAAAGGTTCTCCCCACGGGTTAGCCTCACGGGCCAATTAGCATCGATATCTGCTTCACTACAGAAAAAAAGAAATTGCTCTCGGCTGGGATTTTCACCCTCTCTTTAGCCTCTTATCTGTCAGCTCCCGCGGTTAGCAAACCTATAAGCACAGGGGAGAACGCATCATTTTAATAAGCACCGCACACGAGAGCAATCTAAACCGTTGGCATGAGCAAATTAATTCCAGTCAGCTTTGCATGGACAGAAGACTGGGCTCATTATCATGTATGTTTCGCAATAACATCAAACCATTTTAGTTCCTTTGCGTAAGGGGAAGGAGAATACTGTGTCAAATGCTATATAGAAATAGTACAGTCAATGTGGAAATGCAGTCATGCTTATAGGACAAAAAAAACAAAACCCGACAAGTATACAGATGCTCATGCATGCACATCATACACACTCACACACTAAGATGCGCACACGCACGCATACACACACACACACACACACACTGGTGCCTTGGGGACCTAAGTTGTAAATAAGATGTCAGCATAATTTCCACAATGTTCTGGCCAGAGCCCAAGAAAAGCGGAAAACAAATGTGCGGATGGACAGAAATAACAACCACAGAAATGATGTCAAGGGTGAGAAATGCTAGCCAAGCACGGCCCTGGCCTGCTGCCTGCTGTCTCCTGCGCCTTCAGCGCTCTTATACATCCTAGACTCCTCCCTGTCAGAAGCTCTCGGCACAGACTGCGGTGGCTGTCCTCGCACAGCGGCTTCATTACGGACGCTAAACTGACTGGGAGAGGCATACTCACGGCAAACATCTCCCTCGTCGTCGGCCAGAGGGCAGTCTACGCTGAAGTCACACAGCCGGTCCAGGGGGATGCCCGGCCCCTGGTGGCAGTGGTACTGACCCTCCAGTGTGATGGTAGGCAGGGCGGATGATTCTGGAAGGTGAAGTGGGGAGACACGGGCAGAGATATGTGATTATTCGCTTCCTCGCCACACGGCTCTTGCTCAAGTGTTTACACATTGATCTGCATGTGGCAAAGCAAGCAAAAGATATATTACTTTTAAAAGCCAAATAAACCCAGTGCGAGTTAAAACGGGTAAAAAACACCCATGGCATCTTTACAAGAGTCATTTTCATAGACTGTAATACAAGACATTGGCTTGAAGAATGCAGAGTTCCACAGAACATAAAATATTTCTTTAGTTATTGCATCATAAGTCACTCGCAAAGGGTGAAATAAAAGCTGCCTATAAAGCCCTCATGGCATGTTCTGCCAAGCCATCGTAAAGAAACCCCCCAAAAATAAACACAGGCGGAGTGCACAGGCTTCATGAACGGAGCAGTGTCATACAATGCATCTGGTAACACACACACACGCACTGCACTCTATACTCTATTGAGTCTATACTGTACACAGAAGCCTGTACAACCACACACACACCTGTACATGCAGTCATGTACAGTACAAAGATGCACACACACACACACACGCACACACACACACACACACACACGCCCAAGCCATGTGTGACCTGACACCATGACTTGTTAACGTGTGCCTGAACCACTGAGACGTAACCTGATACATTTGCATATCTATGCAAATCAGAGCAGCGGTATCTCCAGCTGAGCTTGTGAAGGCTGCCTGTTCTCCGCCACGCACGTCACGATAAAAAGAACACGGATTGTTCCATTGATGCTGATCTCTCTCTCACATTTTCATAATAGAAAAAGAGGCAGCGATACTCATCGATGCTTGGCTGCCTCACTGTAGTTCGCCCTTCATATGTATTATGCAGATGTGATCTCCACTGTGAGGCTGTTAGGCGCAGATGTGATACCGACGACCCCATGATAGCATGCAGGTTAATCTGTTAACAAGCATATAAAGACTATAGTCTATCTGAAGGACTGAGATGATTGCTGCAGCACCACGGCAAGTGATAATACACATATCATGATATGATGATAATATGTGGAATTTATGGTACATATATCGCTCCTTTAGATTACACCGTGGGAGAAAATGGTGTAACAAGACAAATAGCTTACAATAACGAGAATATTGCATTTGCTTTTTTCTTAATTT
The DNA here is from genome assembly GCA_027564835.1 of Typhlichthys subterraneus. Taxonomy (NCBI): domain Eukaryota; kingdom Metazoa; phylum Chordata; class Actinopteri; order Percopsiformes; family Amblyopsidae; genus Typhlichthys; species Typhlichthys subterraneus. The sequence continues at coordinate 25,962 of JAODUH010065791.1, forward strand.
ATTATAAGTAAATAATTAGAATATGAAAAACTATTAATGCTTATTAAAATGCTTATTTTGCAACATGAGCCTCTGTGAGGCATCAAATACACGTAGAAAGACAAAAAAAACCTATTATCCATCATAAAGACATGTAATAGCTACAGTATGCAAAAACGGAGTCACAGGAGAGAGAATAACGCGATAACAAAGGGAGATTAGAAACTGTGAAATAGTACCAAAACAATCAATTTCAATGCTGGCCTCCTTCAAAACATATTCCTCTGCCACGGCCATATCAACTGTATTCTCACGGCCACATGGCCTAGAGTTTGTGTCACGCAGGGGGGTCAGAGCGGGAGAAGACAGTGTGTCCTTGACCAGGGTCTATTATGGTGTGGAGTGACCCTCGGACTTCATCGGCTGTTTCAACTCTTTCAGCGTGATGACATTGAAACGTATCACGGCGTAGAACGCTGCAGAATGCATATTGGGGGTTAATAAAGTATTTCTGATTCTGATGTGGTGTATGGGTATATTTTCACCGTTACACTTCACTATGCATTTTAAAGAAATAAACCCATACTGTCCTATAGCACAGACGGAGGCCTGCGTATTCACTAACATAGGTTACAGTAGGGAGTGGGGATGTTTTCTACCAAAGTATAAAACTATTCAAGGGCCACCCACGGGTCCACTATTGTCCCGGCACGGGCAACATGGAGCCCCATTATCATGCCAGACAGAAACTCAATTGAATTCAGCAGGGCTGAGTAAATTACTTTGATAATGACCGCATTTTATTGTTGGCGCTGTGACGCATCTTTGTTAATAGATGTTCATTGCTTGTTAAATCTGCCATCTTGAACTCCACGCGAGGCTACTGTGTGTGCGCACACATACCGTATGCGCACGTCACTGACCCTGACGCATGCCATTTATATAGCACAGTGAACAATGAGGATACTGTTCCATTGAGTTGAAGCTACAAGGAGGCCTGACTGGGACTAATAATGCAGTACAGAACATGCATGTACAGTACAGTTTGGCTATACAGTCATGGTAAACAATGCAAAACTCATTACTTGTGCACTGTGGGGTCCTTGCTTGCAATATAACATAATTCATCAAAAAAATAAAAATAAAACATAAAAAGGTGTTATCTGAAGAGCACTGAAGGGTTTGGGCATGGTATGGAAGTCTACCCATTTATCTTAGGCGGCTGACACTGGCGAAGAGGATCCCAACATGCGTTGGCGTCGAGCTTCAAGCCCGCTGCACTCTGACCCACCGCAGTTGTTAAATCACAGCTGTCACACCGCACCGGATTGAATAGGCTGCGGGAGTCTGCGAGTTTTGTTATCCGCGCGCCCAGGGGGTTTGGTTAGGCTTTGTAAGGCAATGATGTACGAGGCGAGAGGAGCTGGTGAGGTGATGCCAGAGGGCATCAGCCCCCCTGCTGATGAATGACGATACACACGCACAAACACACCGCTCAGCTGCGCTATCATTTATTATTTTGAAGAACACACTGGCGACATTCACCACAAAAGACGCACGTCTAAACTCTCCAGATTATCTAATACCAACATCAGGTTAGTCATGTTGAAGCATAATGTATGACATCTCAGGCATGCTCATATTAGTCATCAGTAAAGCAAAAAATAAAGAAATAAAGTAAAACCCTTTCATATAGCTATATAGAGAGCTACTAGTAGTATTAAAGTGCAATCTACTGTAGGTGCCAAGTGCGACTCAGCTTTATTTAATTTGCCTGCATTTTATAATTATTTGAGCCAAGCAGTCAGTCACACTGACTGAAACTGAAATGAAAGCCCTTACATTACTTCAAACCATAAACATTGAGCTATGCTGTGGCCCAGACAATTTTAAAGCTTAATTGTGTGGAAAAAACCCAAATTAATCACCTGGTTCTCTCAATTATACGTTGCATAGCAACAGATGCCGCAATGGTAAAATCTGTATAAGTCTATGGCAGGGTGTGACTCATAGCTTCCAGGTTCAAGAGTCACAATGGAGAGGAGTGGCATTTCAGAATCACTGCTGTTGCTTCACCGGCTGTTTGGAGCCATCTCAACAGGAGGGCGTGAAGTCATCAGAGCTCCGTATCCATTTTGACAGCCATATTCCAATGGGAATAGCCCGGAAAAAAAACGGTAACAGAGCTGAAAAACACGCCGTGTTTACCCCCGTTATACAGTATGTGCCTATTGCCAAGTTGTCAGAAAGAGTGATGGAGGATATTAGTCACATTGAAGCATCTTAACTTAAACCACAATGGCATTTGTTCTTAAATGTTATGGTTAAGAGGTGAATAATAAACAAGCAACTACTAAGTCTTATTAGAATATGTAATAAGCAATCGTAAGTTTCAGGTTTACATGTGAAACCCAGTCACTTTGGTCAATAAACATGATTATGGCATGTACTACTGTATATGATATCAAAAACACACATTTAAACAACTTCCTGTCATTTTTTGCTTTATAGTGACATATTGAATATTTTTGCAGTACAATTGAAATACTTTATTTTCCCTTTATTAAATAAAAGGGAGTTAAAATTACAGTCATGGTTCCCCTTTACATTTTCCAATTTGCATAAACAGTTTCAGAGATACAGTATAAGCTAACACATAGGCATATCTGTCAGCTATATCAGGATAGCTACTTGGCACATCATTTGAATGACAAGTTGAACTTTGCAGAGATTGTCCTTTGATTTGAATACTGAGAGGCAGGTTTTTGACAAAGTCCTGCAGACAAACGCAGATTGTTATAAAAACAGAAGTCTGCAACCATTTAGAAGGTTTCCCGAATAGGGAAATTAATACAAGCTACCTGTTGTTAAGTACAGACAAAACAGTCATCAGCACCATAGCGGCGTATCAATGTGTCTGCAACAACAACAACAATAAACTGGTAGAACTGGAGGCTGGTATAATGGAACAGGTGTTCACCTAGCAAACATTCATATTTTGGTAAAAGAATAACAAAAGAGAATGGAATCAGTTAAATAAAAAGTGACCTCGAACATATTTCTAGTCTAACACACAACTTGGCAGTGGGTTGGGCTGCCTTCCTCTTTCTCAATCTTATTTTCTCTCAGTTATTGTGACAGTCCTACTTTCCATTAAGGAAGTATGTCTGTCCATCATGGAGTGAAACCTCCAGGGGTCAAGCAAGTAGCCAGCAGAATGTGGGGATAGTTCACCACGGTTTAGTGGATGGAGTCGCTAAGATGGATGTAGCTGGCGCTCCCTCTGGACAGACAGTAGGACAGAAAGCATGCACTCACGAATTCAATTAACCACACAAAGCCACGCTCGATTGGCCAGAACTCTGTCCAATCACTATTTATCTCTGTCAGGCTGCTTTGGAGGGAATGGGAAGGCTGATATAAATAGAAAGTCTAAATAATACCTTTAATATCCAATCTTAAATGGCACAGGCATAATCTGTTTACTAAGCAGAAGAGGATATTGGTTCTTGACTGTATCTCACTGCGGTTTCAGTGGTAACCTCGGTATTGGACACAAGATAATTGAATTGTCCCTTGCCTGCACTAAAGTCTAACCAAATTTTTTAATCCCACACAGTCACTTCAGAAGTTAATGTTGAGGATATTTTGTAATTGTATTATACAGTATACAGTGCATGTTCTTATATGCCTTGCAAAGACAGCTTTAGAGAGTGACGAGATTATTTCTCAAGCATGTATCTTTATTGGTAAAAACCTCTCTGAGCGTTCCCATTACGTTATAACGTAGACTGAACTGACAGTTCTAACGAATTGGCTCCCTGTGTGTCTGTTTGTGTGGTCAAGAATAATATTGACTTATTGTAGAATTCCACATCACTAATATAAAAGGCGCTAGTGGTGGAAATGCACAGTATAAAAAATCAAGTGAATAGTTTGTACCTAGTGTACAGTGTACTGCAAGTACTCTACAGTGTGTAGATGTATGTACAATATGAGAGCCTGCCATGCCATCTGTTATAAAGAATTCAGCTTACACAGGAATCAAAGCAGGAGTTTTAGTTCCACACGGTAACATAGTATGTAATAATACTTACATATATGGAATATTTCCTTAATCTAATTAGCAAATTAGTGTCATTATTATGACTGTGCATCTTGCAAAATGAACGTGATTGGAGTTTCTGGGAGACACACTGTGAACTATATCATGTCTGAATGTGCCAGTGTGACGGAGATCGTCTGTCCCCCTCGGGGAATCGAACCCCGATCTCCCACGCTCCTACAAGGCAGGCCAAAAACCCATGGGCCCTAGCCTGCGTCGCCAGAGCGCCCTATGAGGTGTCAGAGAATGAGGAATAACTTACTGCACAGCTACCTGCCACCGTTACACCAGGTAGGCTACTTGAGCTGCAGCTCTACAAAACAAAATGAGATTGCGGTTGCCTTTAAAGTAAGGAACAATGTGGTAAACTAATGCTCAAACCTTCCATGCCTGTTGCACATCTGTTCCATTTGGCATATGTATGCTGCAAACACTCTACGTTGTGCCCTGGGCCATTAAACACACGCTCACTATGTTAAGATGAAACTGTCTGCGTAGATTGTCTTGGAAAGGCGCCTTGTGCAACATAAAATGCAGGGTTGTGTTGAGAGGAGGATGATCGCATAAAGGCCTAAGGCAAGAGATTAGAGAGGCAGAGTACAGAGGAACTAGCTGCTGCCAGGCAAGGTCTTGGCACATTGTGCACTCTGTTAATTGTCAGTGTTTTCTTCTTATCGCCGTTTTATTTTGTAATTGGAGGTTGCTGCCTAACTGCTTGTTGCCCTAAAGGCCTGCAAAGACTTTAGGCAAACAGTTGAAAATGTGCACATTACTGTAAATATTACAGTATTGTATTACAGTATGTACATTTATATATTATATATATTTATATATGTAAAGCATGACAGATCACTGACTATAATACCGTAGATCTGATATATATATTGATAGCAATTATACAAACGTTTTCATCTTGGTGAGTGAAAGTGTGTTTCATTTCACACAGTGGGAACGACACAATGTCAGCTGACAGCATCATGTTTCCTATTATTTTTTGCAATCCACCGGCACCCCTCCATCCCTAAGCATTGTGTTTGGTTCACATCACCAACTTCCTGCAAATCCATTTCCCTCTCTGGCTCTGTGAGAGCAAGAGTGATGGATTGGCAAGGGACAACTGTGTACCACTGTGTACCGAATCACAGAGTATAGACTCTGTAACGCTCCATTAAGGCCCCGCAGTAACATGGAGTAATGCTTAGGGAAATTGGCCGGGAAAAGCAAGGTCACTGGTTCAAATCCCTGTAGTGCATTGCCACTCTATTGTCTCAGCTCCATATCCAATTGCAGAAATAGACGTTTGCCGGGTAAGTCATGGGCACCCAGAGAAACTTAAACATGCTGTTTTTCCACCACACGGTTCTCTGTGAGCAAATGTTACAAATTGAGTTGGGACAAATATGAACTTGTGTTGCTACGACAGGATAAACCAAAGAGTAACATTTGCTACCGGCACAATTTGGTAATGAGCTTGTCAGTCATCATACTGTAGGAGGTGCTGTAAATACTTCCATGATAATAAAACTGTGAGACGCAGAGACAGAGGGTGGCAGGTTCGTTGTGTCTGAATAATTGCCTCCCCTTTCTGGCAGTGCCATAAAGATCAGAGAAGTTTTTGTTTGACACAGAGCACTGCATTCCGACTACTCATTGGCAGGAGGAACCGTGAGATGGGCACATAAAGTCACTTCTGGGGCAACACATCGGATCGCTGCTTTGCTCTGTGACTGATGACTTAATTAATATCGAAGAGTATGGTGAGAGAAGACAGACAGCGCTCTATTTATTTGCTCTGTATTGACTATATCTATTCTCACTTCACTGGCTTGAGTAATCGCTGTCCTTCTGCTCAAGGAAACAACTGAAATGGGGGAATGGTCGCTAATGCACACTGCCAGGTGTTTTTAAATCAATCCCATTGTGTGACTCTAAAATCTGGCACACATGAGAAAGCAAAGATCTACAAATAGTTCTTATATAGGGTGTTTTTATGTGTGGTGGAAAACATAATCTGTGTTATGTTTCATTCATTCAATTAATTTTCCATTATGAAACAAACACAAGAAAACTAAAACATAGGGCTGTTCTGGGCACATAAAATGTATGTTTTTGGTCAATACAGTACATATTAGATTATCAGTGGCACCAAACTTTTAATTCAGGGTTGGACAACAGCTGGGATTTGGTTCACACATAATCATTTTATGAATATTGGAGATTACACTGTAGTAGACAGTTAGCATTATTTAACCAATTAGCTGACAGACAACAGTGGCTCACAATCTCTGAGCTTTATACAGTTACCATTATGATTTACACTGAAATTGACTTATATAAAACTAAATCTATTGACGCAGTAGTCGTTTTATGTATTAAGGAGCGGGTGAGGGTTAGGAATCTTGCTTAGTGATGCTTACAGGAACGCAAGGCATGTCGCGGGAATTGCCCTCATTTAATTTTAGTTGGTAACTGTGAAGTGTAAATACAAAAACTGCGATTACATAAAAATAAGTGTGGGCCTTTAAAATTGAACATGACTTGAACTGAAGGGGCAAGAATTAAACACAAATTATGTGAAATAATTTTCAGAAAATGCACTTTACTTATTCTGTGTAGAATATTGAGCAAAATGTATTCTCTCTTGTACTTAAAGGTGCTCAAAATGGATCTTGCTCTTCTTATACTGTAATTGAAAACGTGTTATGCACCAATTCCTGTGAGGAATGTTGTACATTATATGTCCTTAAACTTTCAACTAATCAAATGGTCTAAGGGACTATGGGACTACATTTAATTTAATAATACAAAAATAATCACATTTGGATCTGCCTTGCATTCTCTCTCCCCATTACAATGTTTGATAATACTGGTCATTAATAGCACAAATTAGCTAATTACAAGTGCAGAGAGTGGAACAAATAAAGCAAACACGCAGGCTTCTGCGGGGACTGGCTTATCGAGCGCACGCTGTTCCCGCTTGCTGCAAGGTAATCTGAGCCTGGCCTTGTGACAGGACTGGACGGGCAGAGGCGAGAGAGAGAGAGAGAACATCTGAGAATGTGCTGAAGTCACCACGAACACCACGAGCATGCCGGGACAGATTAGGGCTCCCTATGGGCCACAGAAGTGTGTCATGTAGTACTGGGGGAAGGACACAGGTGGCTTCTGGGAGGAGAACAGGATGTCCCCCATGGTTTATGTGCTGGCCCCATACATGGGAATACAGTGACCTTAAGAAACAATTATAATCCTTGAAGTTGCATTGTACTGTATGTAGAAGTAAGCAACATAACTCAATGCTCTGCCTTCACAGCACTCAAACAGTCACTGGAGCTTGCTTGTTTGCGTTCGTGTCGATGTGCATGCACGGTGCACCATGCACCTTTACCTCAACTCATCTTTCGTTCTCTTTGTTCTAAAGGCCTTTCTCTAAAAGTAAAGCAATTGTCAAATTGAGGAAGTAACTTAAACAAGTGCTCTGAAACACACACACACACACACACACACGCACACACTCACAGATGCACACATACAGTACATATTTACATATCTGATAACCAAATCAGGACAATCTACAGGACAATCAGGTGCTAAACAAGTAATTAAATGTGAGTATGTCCATGGCGTCACAAAAACAACCTGCATGGGAGAATAATAATGCTTTATGTTTATAATAATAATGTTTGTAATCTTTTTAAAATACATATCGTACCTTAGCTAATAGCTTTATGCAATAATGAAATCCAGTTTTATGTGCTCAGATACAGTACGCAGTATCAAACAGCAGATATTGAAGCATGCAAACCAAACATCAAGCAGATTGAAAGCCATTTTGCACGACTAATTAGAGCAAAGTTGATGCAAGATACAGTATGTGTAGCTTGACATAAGTGATAATCACTTACAAGTTACAGTAATCACGTTGGAACAACTTACAAGCTACAGAGTTTCAGAATACAAAACAGTTATAACATAGCAGTTTTAAGTTTCTGAGGCCAGCAAATACTCATGAGGCCTTACAGAGAAAACTCAAAGTGTGAAAACCCATCTGTTGTGCATACCTAAGTTGTATGAACATTTTAAGATGCTTCACATTGTGACACTATGGGCCATATTTTAACGATCTAAACACACAGTTTAATTGGATGTAAGGCGTGTCCAAATACACGTTTGCTATTTTAACGGCAGATAAACGGTCAGGGCGCCGGGCCCATGGTTCAAAAGGGTTGGACTTACTCTCTTCATTATTCATGGTGTGTTTTGGCGTTACATACGATAAACCAATCAGAGGGTCATCTCCCATCCCCTTTAAAAATACAGGCACGCTTGCAGTTAGATTGCTATTATACAGGCGAGTTTGTAAAAGTGCTGGAGCAGACCATCTAGGCAATATTGAGTTTCCTCAAATATGTTTAAGGTTACACACTAATGATATTTCACATTGTACTTATTTTTTAATCCTTTGCATATTAATGCGCTCCTGCACTTCCTTGTATGTGTAACAAGCAGAGTGTACACACCTTGTCCGCCTGCCATAGGCAATACTATATTCATAATGCTCCTCGCACTGACTTTAGACCTGCAGGTATTTGCTGGTCAATCGCGCAATCACATTCCACTGCCTCAAGATAGCAATGCACTAGACCACACCTCATGTTTAGACCAACACACACACACCGGTGCTCAAATGGGCGCAAGTGCATTTGCTATTTAGACAACAATTCTCTGTAAAGCCTCGTGAATGTTTGCAGCATAAGAATATGTATATTGTTATATATTCTTATATACAATCTTTCAGCCTACAGAAGAGCATGATAGAGTGTGGTAGTGTATCTGTGTTGTCTGTGTATTTGGGTATATTATGATGACTTGTTATATTTGGATTTTGTGGGTTATTAGAAATGTCTATAAAAAAAGATGTTTGTCATGTCTTCCTGATTTTCCTGAGTTTGAATTTAAAATTAAAACGTTGCTGTAGAACTTTCAGGATAAAAAGTTGGAATATAATAAAATAATTGTCTTGCAAGCAACATCCTGTACTTCATTTATTATGAGATTGTGTTTGAGTCAAATATGGCCATCTGTACAGAAAGATTTAATTAACATCATGAAAAGCTTATGGTGTTGAATTTCTCTTGAGGATATTTCAACAGTTAGTTGAAATAAACAAGACTCAAACATGCCCTTGTTAACATGGTGCATTATTTTATATTTAATTACATATTTAGGGGGAGGAAAAACAAACAAAATAATTATATTTGCCAGAATTAGCTATAAATATCATTGTATATAGGTATTTAATAATCAACACAAGACAATTGTCACATTCAAGAAAGGCTTGTTAAGATGATTCTTATGATATGCACGGGTTTTATCCATATTTTCCTAATAACGCACATTTGAAATGTCTAAGCCAGGGTCATAGTGTTTCTCTGTCTGGCTTAGGAAATCAAATCAGTTATATTAATTTAATTTTCAGTAGCTCGAGGGTTTGAAAGACACTATCTCAGTGTCATGCAGTCTACGCACTTCATTCCATAACACAGCGTCATTTGAAGGTTGCAGAATGCAACAACACGATTTCCCGTTTGAAACAAATGAAGTACCTTTAGGGAACTTACACACTTGTGTGGGAATTTTACAACTGACAACCAACCTTGAATAATATAGCTGCTGACAGACCAAGGTTCATGTTTCTATTTGAAAACACATATGTTTGTCATGGCTGGGGTAAACATAAAAATTAACTACAGTATTGTTGATATGCAACCATAGCTTCTTGAATGTGTAACTTCACCCCCAGCTCTGAAAAATGCTAAAAAAGTACAGACAAGGCTGATGAATGGGCATGGGAGGGGCTGAGAGAGGGCCCCCCAAAAGCATTAATGTTTTTTAAATGTCATGACGTACCAGTGTTCCAAGCGTATGCTCGTAAATCAGTATGGCCCTTGGATGATTATAAACAAAGCCATTTTCAACCCATAAAATGCAGATTTTTATAGAATTGTTGTTGTAGAAATGTTGTAAATATTAACATAGGTATTGACGTGTCTCAAGTCATCACAGTTCAGTATTATTTTGTTTACAGCTCAAAAAACACATTTTAGGGTGCACTTATACTCTTTAAGGACACATTACATTTACATTTGTTGTACTTTAACATATTGTTTGTGATACCATGTTAATAAGACTAACCACACTTAATGTAATTGTTTTAATTATATGGATAGATAATTTATAATCATTAGATATAAAAAAGATTATTATATTACTATGGTCATAATTTCAGACATTTTGATTGATATGTTAGACAGCATTGGTGAGAACTTGAGAGTAACATGAAAACCAGTAAGCAAGCATTCCTACCAGCCGACTTCGCTCATGTAATGTGATGCCCGCTCTGTGCATTTCTCCAGTTACAGCTTTGAGCAGGTGTAAAACCAACAAGAGAACTAAACACACAGCACTGTGACTATACGGTTTACGGAGTGCTGCACTTACCCACGCTGCAGTTGGTGGTGAAGCGAGGCTCTATCGTGGCTGTTGCGTCTTGGGGGATGCGCTGGTCGTAACTAGCTGAGATCCGGAAAGGCCATCCGCCACGGGTGCCCAGCACAAGGTGGACCACCGCCCAGCTGCCAACGAGAGAGAGCAAGAGTAGGGTGAGTGCCAGCAGTAAGCACCTTGGCTGCCTACACCTCCTGGTGGGGTGGGGGGTCAGGCTAGGATGGGCCTCCTCAGTAGGGGGCTCCACAACTTCAGATGATGCCGCCGTGTCAAGAGAGCTGGCTGGAGAGCCCTCCTCGCCCCCCTCCTCTTTCAGGGGTTCCCCCATATCCTTTGTGTGGTGGTGCATGGCCCTGCGTGTGAGCCCGCCCCGGGGTCTAATGGAGGGTTAGAGGTGGCCAGGTGCTGCACAGCCGGCAGCTGGTGTGCTGAGAACACCTAAGCCTGTTCTGGTGCAGGTGTTCCAGAAAGCACAAGAGAGGCTGAAAGGTCTACTTCTGGTTTGGCAGAGAGCTGCTGCACTCCACTGAATGCCTTCCCCTGTCAACCACTGCCTGGCTTTGTGTAGTTTAGCCATGGCCCTAATTTTATTACGCAAATTGTGCTGATTTCTCTTTGGCTGCAGGCTACCTACCAGTATCTCTCTATCTCTCTCTCTCTCTCTCTCTCTCTCTCTCTCTCCTTACCCCTCCCTCTCCACCTGTAAGTATTTCAACATAAACACAGTACCATACAAGCTAGTGACATACTGGACATACAAATGTTATAAAATAACATTGGAAAATTATAATATATACTGTATATACAGTATAGCACCATCGAGCCTACAGCAGAGTGCAACCTGAACTTGCGTTGGCCGTAGCATACATGATTATTCAATCCTTCTTACCACTGATAAATACCAGTGCCGGTCAAATGGATAGCTCATATTAACACACACACAATTCCCATTTAATATGTATGTCTGGGTTCACCATGACTCTGAAACGACAGATTGCTCATACCATAAAACCTGGGTTTTTTCCATTCCCACATAATTGCAATAAATAACAAATGCATTATAGCCATAAAATTGTTTTATTGCAGACAATTCAGTGACATTTTACGTAATAATTTCTCTTGTACTGTTAGATGTCAGACAGTATGGCTCAGTTATATTGTTACATTTATTTACTGAAATGCCCTTAATACTTCTTTTCAACATTTATTTCTAAATGCACTATGAGGTGGTGTTTTATTAGGCTCCAAATTACCTATTATGTTATGGCTTTAATATATTGAAGTAGCTAAACTCAAATGCCCTTTTTTGTGGTGTGTTAATTGTAGACCTCACTACAAGGGTATACAAAGGCTTACACCTGTAGAATCCATTGTATTATTCATATGGAGGCATGGCTGATATGCTGCGCATTCTATCCACAGATCCTGGAATGAAAACGACTTCCTACCAGCGTTACTACTGTACGCTCCACACCACAATCCCTTCACCAGCCTTTGTGATTTCCCAGCAGTCCGTGCTCTGACTGCACGGCGGCGGCTGCTGATCTCTCTCTTTCTCTCTCTCTCTCTCTCTCTCTAATTTCTCACCACATTCTCCCCCACTCCTCCCAAACAGCCCTCTCGTTCCCCCAGGTTGCCATAACTCCTGTTCTCTGTGCTGCCGTGAAGCCATGGGACAGTGTGCAAGGAGGGTTTTGTCCAGATGGCTACAGATATAACCAGCGCAGAGCACAGTCAGCCAGACAAACCGTGGTGTATTCCCCTCCGCACACCCTACCCTACTCCATCATATTCCGTAGCACAAAGGAAATGAAGCTCTAGATAAGGGCTGCCACAGTCCCCTTGATAACCTTGAAATGATATGCCAGGTGGGGTGGGCAGTAAACACACACACACACATACACACGCACGCACACACACACACACACACACACACAGTGGTGCTAAGCCCACTGCTTTGGCCCTAGAGCAAGTTGACACAGGGTCTACTCTCGATGACTCCTGGCACCGAGATACAGTCTAGAGACATAATTGTGTCCCCTTGTGCGTTAGATAGCAAATTGTATACATAGTGGTGACACAAACAAAGCATTTAATAAAATGATATTACCTTTTTTTGCATTCATGGTGACTGGCACAAGTAAATATTTTTACTGTATATCCAGGAAATGCCATTTAAGCAATATCACACAAGAGATATATCAGCATGACTGTGATTCGGTCGTAGGTACGAGGCATATTATAGGCTGAGTGCGGAGGATAATACATACATGCTCATTGTTGACACAGCATACTGTAAGTCGATATAGATTAAAGCATCTGCTAAAGGCCATACATGTAATTATACATGTCTAAAGGCTCTAGTTAACAACACTGATTGAGTATAGAGGTCAGTCAGTTTAACCTAATTATTACAGTGTACAATGCAGTGGTTGCTAATATGAACTCCAAACACAACAAAACTGACAATACTTCTCATTATGGATAATCAGCATTCGTATTCATGTATTTCAAAAAAATGCATTGATCCCTTCTCCGTTTGTTTAGTGAAAAACCTGGATATAGTAAAACAAACAAGGAAACGGACAACTAATCTTTGTTGTTGATTTTGATCTGTCTCTTTTCAAAATGCTATTCATTTGAGCTTCTGTGCTCTGTGCTGGTGACGCGCGTGTGCGTGTGTTTGCATGTGTGTGCACAGTATGTGCATGTACAGTTGAGGATGAATGATCCTCAAATCCTAACCAAATTATGGTTTATTTGTGCTGTGGTTTCTGGTTTGCATTAGCAGGAAGCCTTATCCATCAGCTGAAATAGATGGTCAAATGAAGATATGTAAAACTGTTGCATCTTCTACTCAAGGTGCTACATTTTCCTGAAAAAGTTAAAAAACAGCTTTACCACACAATGTACTGTATATTTTAGAGCTTTAATCTTAATTTACTTTCAAGTGTTTGCAAATTTTAATTCAATAATTACAATTAAAAATAAAATCTATTATTAATATAACTAAAGTGGAAGTGCATCAGAAGAAGAACAGTTCATCAAAATTGACATTACATCCATTCAGCATTATTAAAGGATATACTGTACATCAGTTGCTTAGTTAATAAATCTGACATTCTTTCATCTATGAACTTGGCTTCTCTCACAGAGTACAGATGGCACGCCAGATTTAGGCTTTGCATTGGTGCCACCTTTCTACATACAAAAAACACCCAAATGTGGTCATTGGACTAAAATACTAATTATGTTAACTGCCTACAGTAACTGTGAGAAAAGTTAACTAATAATGTTTCTTATTCCAGACACTTTCAAATGCCTTAAAGGATAATACCAGTATTAATTTCTTCATTCAGCTCTGACTAAAAATACAATATAGCAGCATTACAACATATAGGGCCCTATTTTAACCATCTAAGCACACGGTCCAAAGGCCTTATATCTTACAACCGGCTCAATGTTTTGCTAGTTTCAGACCAATCACAGATGTCATATTCCCATCCAGTGCCAATGTTGTTTAAGGAGAAAATGGGCTTGGCCCATTAGATTGCCAGTGGGTGTGTTGATCTAAACATGAGGTGTGGTCTGGCACATTGCTGGAATGTCGCTGTTGCCGCAGGTTTGTGTAAGCACGTGAACAGTCCATCTATGGCGTAGTAGATGGACTGTTCACAAATAGCCTAATAGCAATCTGCCAAAGTGCAAGCACGCCTGGAGCTTTAAAGGGAATGGGAGATGACACTGATTGGTTTAATGTATGGTAGGTGGTGTGTTTTGGGCGTATCAATCTAACCAATCAGAGTGTCATCTCCTATTCCCGGCCCATTTCCTCGAAAACGTTCAAAGACGTTTGCTGTGTATAATGGTGCGAGTGATGCTCAGTGACGTGTAGGAAGTGTAGCCGCATATTTACCTGTTTTATAAGTATTTGTGAATATACAGTAAGTCATAAATCTATTCACTATTTACTATCATTACTAAATGTCGCTTTTATTACATCTTTCCATCATAAATATATGCCATCTCATTCTAATATGAATGCATGAATTTCTGAAATCGTATGTTGACACAGCCATTACAGACATGTCCTTCAACTGGAACAGTGCGCTATGCATCGACGGAAGTGGTTCTAGAGCAATGCTGGTTCTACCACCAACTTCAGAGCATCTGGAGCCTTATTTATAAACGATGTGTATGCACAAAATAATGCGTACGCCAGTTTCTACGCAAGGTTTGGGATTTATAAAAAACAAACTTGACGTGAGAATGCGTGGTCCTCCACGTACACTGCGACCCATGCGTACGCACAAAAATTGGATAAATGGGAAACTGTGACTCCGATGGCAAAAGGATGAAACTCAAGAAATGCTTTGAAAAAATATACTACTAAAATATTCTACTGCAGCTTCAAGTGCTGACATGAAGTTTGCAGGAACAGGTGGAAGCAGGAATGTGCATGCAGAGAAGGACCAGGAAGAGATTGTTGAAGAGGGGTAAGCATGGAGCATTAGGGACAGGGAGCATACAGTAGCATGCGTGAGTGTGTGTGTGCGTGTGCAATGCCATGATGACAATCATGATTAATTATATTAATTAAATTAATTGATGATATTAAGATAATCGTAACGTTATCATAAAGTGAGGCAATCAGTAGGCTACTCAGGCGTTTGCTATTGGCACTAAAATTCAGTTGAAATTCATGCTGACTTTTCTAACATTTACTGGAGTGACGATCGCGTTGACAAAGCCATACCATACCATCATAATATAATTAAAATAAATGATTAGGCTAAGGGTTCCATCTGTAGCTCGACTAGGACTACTGTGCTAAAATGTAGGCTTATGCCTATGGAGGACCAGGACTGCCATAATAAAAAAATAAAAAAATAAATATATAAAAGTATAAATAAATAAATAAAAGTATAAATAATTAAATAAATATAAAAATAATTGAAAAAATA
>JAODUH010065792.1:0-17054 GCA_027564835.1 Typhlichthys subterraneus
TATATACTGTAAAATAGGACTAGTCTTAACTACAAAAAATAACTGAAATCGGATCCTGTTGGAGTAAAAATGGTGACGTCATTGAACGTGTTTGTTATGTAAAAGATAATCTATAAGAAAGTGAGGAATTGTTTATTGTTAAAATGCAATAGTCTTTAATTAAATATTTCGCATAAATTAGTATGGACTGTAAACTACATGACAAACGAAAACTGTACAAATATTTATTTTAGAGGATCGAGGAAACAGGGGGTTAATGCCATCGTTAGCCAAGTAATGCCCTCTACACCAGGAGAATGGTATGCTACATATAAAATACTGATATCTGACTGGCAAATATTTAATGTGAGGTTGGTGCCCTTAAGATTAGGCCTATAGCGTTGGCTATTTGAATTAAAACAACATTCCAATACATGATTCAGTTACATTAATCTAATCTTAATCGAGCAAGAATGCACGCATTTTCAAATCATCAGCATCAGTCTGAAAATATCTCTACTAAAATAAGAAAAAGAAAACGTATTTAACAAGACTGACGAAATTTTTGAAAAGGCTATAGATATTAGTGATTATAATAATATTATTTGTATCTATCCATGGCAAATACAAATACAAATAAAAACGAAAATAAAGTATTGTGCAAGCAAAAACAAAAAGGCATAGGATAGACTTTCGAAAACAAATGATTTGCTGTCCCAATTATGATAACTAAAATTAGAATATGTGTATTACTATTTACATTATGGGCATATACTGTGGATAACTGAAAATGTATATGAAGCATTATAAACTAAGGCGTTTAGTCTTATCAGACAGGTATATTAGCCTAATGAAAAAAATCTATAATCAGTGCACATTTTCTTCTATCTTCTTAAATCTAATATAGCCCAGCATAAACGCTGTCACAATTAATTGAAACCCGTTTTAGATGTTTTAGATTATCATACCAAGAGAACATCCTTGGTGGTGCCGGTTTTTCAGTGGCCTATTTGACCAGACATATTTATAGGCAACTGGTTTAGCCTATATGTGGCATGTGGGTATGTCTTTAAAGGCAATTCTGCTTATATATCGGCTGCTGTATGCGCGATCGTAATAAGGGTGTCATTATTTTCAACTTGACCGGTCGATCCAGGACCAGAATAGCCTACGATGCTGCAGACACCATGGGAACATGACTTACAGTTGTTATCTGCCGCGCATAAGCATTTACCTATAGGCCTACCAACATTTTCGTTTTTAAAGACATCAGGTTTAAAAAATGTAATTTAGAACAATAAACTAGTTTCAAATGTTAAATTGTATTGGCTATAGGCACGTAGTCTCAATATGTCGGTTCGTTTCATTTAAAAACAAAAGGAACGGGGCTACAAAAAAAATGAAACCAGTAACTGGCGGGGAGAAAACGAGGAGAGCAATGTCCTCTCGCTCATATTAGCTACAGCACTAGCTCTGCCATTATTGGCTCCAGGCCAAGATTATCATGTCAGTGGTAAAACGTAAAGGCAAGGCTGATGGCTGCTATGTATGGCATCAATTATACTTCGTTGTAGGCTACAATCAGGTTAAAGGAGAACAACAGACGTTTAAAAAATACATAGTTTTATACCCACCTGAAACCAACAGTTGCCACTACCACCAGCATTATCACAACTCAAGAGTGTCTGGAAACCCTGTTCACATGAAGGATCGCTCAGCCACTCTGAGGGGCAGGCTAATCAGTGAACAGCTGGGGTGTAAGTGTGATGATGTCAGATGTTTGTTTCAAAATGAATTTCCAGAGATGAAACATACAAACAATTGTAGCAACTTTAATTGGTTAAAACCTGTTTCAAAAGTTACAAAAAGTATCAGGTCTATACATAAGAGGCAATGACTGGAAACAATCCCCAATGGAGTCAAGTCAAAATTATGAATATAGACCTTAATCACATTACAGTCTCAAAGGACTTTATAAGCACACATTTCACATGGAAAGAAACAACAACCCCTGAAGCTGCTCCTCCTCACTGGCAATGAAAAACTTCCATAAAACCTCAATGGGCATAAAAGATAAGAAACGTTGGGAAGGGACCACAGGGGGAGGAATCCACCCTTCCAGGATGGTTAGGATGCAATAGGGCAACAATCATTCACAATTTTCCATTGAACTAAACGTCTCACGTTGTGCACTAAGAATTAACACATTATATAAATGTTGTAGTTTAGTCAAAATAAATATAAGTTGTCCGTCAATGGTAATATTGACAGATTCCACAGGAGGATGTGTCCTGGTCCTTTAGACACGACCAGGTCCACACATTATCCATTTGGTCAGCGCTACCCGACACAGGAGACATGGTTGCAGGAAAGGCAACCACCGCCATCCACACATGGAGCTTATATATAGACCATTAAGTACATTTTGTGTTTGAGTATACCAGGGAATGGTTGTTTTCTCCTAGTTTAATAATTCTCCCAAGACATTTGATACAATGTACATCCAGTAACTGGATACAGCAGGGGCCACCAACATTTTTGGAGAGCTACTTAAATTGAACTCAATAAAATGAAGGGCTGTGTAGAAGTAGACTAGCCTACCAGATTTTTTTTAGCATGCAGAGATCGGTAAGATAGCAATTTATAGGCGGTATTTGTTGAATTTGACAAAAAGTGTATTAGCTTACAATAGCCGACTATACTATTAGGCCTACCTTTAAATGTCACATCTTCAAATCATGTGCCGTTTCCATCAAACACCATTCCTATGAAGCTGCACTACTGCTGCTGTCCACTGACTCTCATTGGATAGGCTACTAAACCTGCACGTATAACCAGATCCCGGTTCAGCTGCTCTGGCAAGTTCCCAGACATAGCCGACACTCTTCCACCGATCGTAGGCTACTTGCCCCAATTTGGACATCGGAGTCTCTAAATTGCGCCGCTTTGCCGTCGCCAGTCAGACAAATAAAATAGGCCTACTTCATTTACAAAAAATAACTTACTCATAATCATTGCAAAAATACTAAGTTTTCTAGCTTTTCTGCCTGTCTTTGTTTATTTTTTCTAGCTCCCGTAGCGGCGCCCCTTTGCTTGTCTCAGATACTTAGATGGTTCGTTGTCACGCGAACAATATTGCAATTTGAGCCCAGACAAGATCAGCTCAAATATAACATTGTTTTGAAAATGTTAAGTTCAATATTGCCATTTTCAAATCTACATCAATGCAAGTGTTATTGGTAAAAAAAACAGCAACACAAATAACAATTTCAGATGGAGCTGCATGGCGACTATATAGTGCTATTTCATGAACATGCTCTGCCTCTGCGGGCGACTCTTGTCGTCCTTGCGGGCGACCAGGTGATCGCGGGCACCGTGTTGGCTACCCCTGGACTACAGCCTATCTTGGACAGTTATTCATTTCCAATTGTTTGAAAAACCTATAAAACACAAATTGCTGTAACTAACGAACAACTGGTATACACTAC
Organism: Typhlichthys subterraneus; assembly: GCA_027564835.1. NCBI lineage: Eukaryota > Metazoa > Chordata > Actinopteri > Percopsiformes > Amblyopsidae > Typhlichthys > Typhlichthys subterraneus. The sequence goes on from JAODUH010065792.1 coordinate 3,468, forward strand.
CCGCTTTCTTCTCAGGCACACCTCAAATACTTCCAATGGGGCCAAGGTCAGGACTGGTGATCAATTCATGTGGGAAAATTATTCCTCATTCTCCCTGAATCACACAATTTGAGCATGATAAATCCTAGCATTTTTATCTTGGAATATTGCCGTGCAATTCCAGATCATAAGACTCCAATTCAAGCAGTGTACTATTTCCACATTGGTAATAACTTTAGCTGAATGCTGGAAGTAGCATCCTGTATCTTCCACTGCATATCTACTGGAATTCCTGAGCACATTCCAACAGGCTGATGTTGGGTGATTGCCACTGAGCTTTGACATGGACGCTGGGGACATGGGGACTGTCTGATGTGTGGCGGCTGCATTAGCCTTTGACCCTGACTGTCTGCTGAACCTCACTGACAGGCAGTCAAGGTCAAGGGGAAAGAGGGATGGGTGTGCTCTGCATCTGGGCTTGTATGGGGGGCTCCTGTCTGGGAGTGGAGGGCCCAGACAGTCCCAGACGTCTAGTGGAGAGCAGACTATGTTGTGTGTGTGTACCCCCATGATCCAACCCATCCCCTGTCTGTCAGCATTCACCCCCCCTTCCCCCTGTCCCCACCTCCGCACGATGCTTCTCAGACAGGTTTAGACGTCGCCGGCACAAAGAGCGTGATGCACAGGACTGTACATTCTCAACAATCCATTTGATGCACGCTCACACGCTTTAATAACACAAAACTACCGTACAGTACAGTAAACCATTGATGATTTTAAAGTCATATAATTTAAAACCGCCAGTATAGTATAGTGTATAGTTAAGCCATTCCTAGAGTTACAGCAAGTTAATTGTGCAAAACTTAGTGCACACCGCACTGAGGAAGATTGAACATATAGTTGAATATGACAGCGTTAAAGATGTCAAGAATGTGTAAATAATATTGCAGAAAACAAGCTCCACCAGATAATGACTAGCAGGCTAACCAATATAACCACATTACAACCTACAGTACGCTACAGACTACTTTCACACTGACATACACACACATACACATTCACACACACTCCAGAGTAGATATAAGGTCCCCAAGACCTCCCGGGTGAGCGGCAGTGGAGCGTGTAGCCACCTGTCAATCACCAGATCCCGCCCGCCTTAAGAGAGACATTTCGTCTGGGACAACGGCAGGCTGTCCCTCCCTATACATTCTGCTTCCCCTAGCGACCATCACTGGATGAAAACGCTTTGTCCTTTCACAACGGGAGTCCACCGCTGAAGGCAGGAGCCCCTAGCAACCAGAATTAGAGGTCCCAAAAAGGGCCTTTTCTCTGAACTGGCTGAAAGGGCTGTTCTTGTCCCCACGTCTGGGATTCATATCACTGGCCTGAATGGCGTTCCCTCCTCCCTCTAAATGACGGTGTAACGGAGCGTATGAAGGGGCTAGCCGCGAGCGGATAGGATCATGGCTAATCTGCTGTTCCTCTCTGCTGTGGTCCGATAGGGACACTTAAGCAGCTTCTGTGGACAGTTAGTGGCCTGGGGAGGTCTCGTCGATACCTGTTGTGGGCAGAGCAGTGAAGTTCATCTGTGGGGGCTTTAACAAAGTAAGATGCCGCTGGGTGGTTGGACTATGTGCCTTCCTTAATAACAAAGAGGAAAATAGATTAATATGCTGTCAAACCGGAATACGTTTACATTACTTTTTTGGTTATTTATTGTATTGTTAAATGTTTAGTTAACTTTCCTTAATAGTTAAACATAATAAATGTAGCCTACTTTTCAATTTGCCTCAATTCATTTATTCAGTCAGACCTGAATATGCTATGGGCAACCCTGGAGTTAGATATTTTAGTGGCAATTATAATTTGTGCACCCCCCCAAAAACACACAAGGCCTATATACTATGAATGCACATAACTGTAGTAATCTAAGTCATTTTGACTGTTTTTCATTGTCATTTTATAAAAAAAACGTATGCCAATGAAGAATAAAGGTAAAACTAGGAAACAACATAGTTTATGAACAGTTTAATTGACTTGTGGAGGTTTTCAATAGTGTTTTTTACGGGGCTTTTTATAGGCAAGTGAACATGAAGCTTTGTCTACATCTCTAAGCCCTACATTGATTGACACTTGTAAAATTAGGTCAGTAGAATTTTATAGCAGAAAGACTTGAGCTATGCAATGTATATTTGAGGTTTTACAACAAACTCACTAGCTATATATTTAGATCCATTTCTAAGGGCTTTATGGACCAGTTACGTTATTGGCTGAAAAGCTACCCATGATAAATAACCAAGAGGTGCCTTTACACGGCCTCCCACGTAGCCCGTGGTCTTATAGCGTGGTGTATGTTCTATGTTGCAGTGTATAGCAGATTACAAAGTAATCTCAAGTAAGTCACCACCACTATGGTCGGTGTACAGAGAAAACATAACGTTTCTGGTATGTTCTTCATCCCTAATGAGCATCTCAGTGCCTCCATTCTGTTTTGTATAGCTGCCATTCCCGGACCTCCTTTGCCATCCTCTTCTTCTGCTGAACCTGTCAATCAAAAATCTTGATTGAGCCCAGATGTCAATGAAAATGAGGCCTTGTTCTCTCGCTATCCCACCAGTCCACCCTCTTCCTTAGCCACGTTTTTCACTCACGGCCAGGGTATACCTAATGGCTTATGTTTGTCCCAGTGGAAGCCATGCCTCGGGTCAAGACATGTCCAAACTGGGATACAGAAGGGTTTCAAGCACTACAGCCATTTTACCCAGAGGTTCCTTACCAGGCCTCTGCACTTGCCGCTAAAGTGGTTGATGAATAAACATTAGCAGAGTGAGTGAGAGTAGTATAACCCGAGGGTGTGGGAAGGGGCGGTGTTGCTTGAGAGTTAGCCTGAAGCCAGTAGGGGTGCGTGTGGGTTTCTGAGGCATGGGGGGTTGGGGTTGGGGGAACAGTGAGGCTTGCCTTCTTCCCAGCAGGACTGCGTCTTGTTTAATTGGAGCACTTGTGGCACCATTACCCCCTTTACTAGAACACGCTACTGATGACAAAAGAAAAACAGTGCTAAGCCGGCCTTTGTTAGCAGGAAAGCCTAGCTTCTGCCCATGTGTGAGAATCATTTAGCCCCACCATGGGCCTGTTGCTGCCTCAGCACCGCCATCTACAGGCAGAGCATGTAAAACTCCTGAAAATTATCATTGACTTGAGGAAGAGACATTTATTATATTCAATTATAAAATATACAGTTATGCAATATTTATAGTTGATTAAACGAATGTTGAACTGTTAATAAATCCTCAGCTTCCATACCACACAACTCACAATGAACAGAAACGTCAGATACCATTGATTCAATTGTTTCTCAACATACAGTATTTCAGTACCACAAAGGAATTATTTCAACTGAATCTCAGTGTGGATATACATTAAAGTAATATATAGAAATTTGTGTTTACAAAAGGTCAAAACTTGCATTCAATTCAGTTCAACAAATTTGCAAATTTTAGTTTTTCCTTTATTGGTCAATAGGCTCCTCTTTCAGTAAAATATGGCACATGGCTCTTTAGGCATGTGCAGTCCCCTGACTGACCTTACTCTTTGATGACCTTTGACCTGAGGCCATGGCGATGAACTTTAGTTTTCTATAGTGTCCCAATTAAGAGTTTATGAAATTTTGCCCTTACTCGAACTACCTGGAGAAACAAGCATGGTGGCTTCTAAACTACAGTTATGACTACAATTTGACAAATCAATATTAAAATACTTTGTGTGTAAATACATTTATTTATTGGTTTGAAAAAATTTAAGTAAAATTGAACAATAACACAAGTACTATTTAGTATTTAAATTAACACATATAGAGAGGACTGACACATACTTACATACAGTACTAGATATACACAACAATCTTACACTTGCAGTAATATGAAATAAGATAAACATCAATATCAAAGAAAATATATTTTATAAAATAATTTATAATATAGTTTTTACATAATTACACATTTCTATATAAAAAAGAACAAGAGAACAATGTGTTTACTTATACAAAAAACTTCACATCTTCACTATCACAAATAAAGAATATTCTGCTTTCCTTTGACATTTATATTTATTAATTTACAGTATTTTAGTATATTTAAAAAAATGTATATAACATATATAAATTTAAGCAAATAAAGATATTTCTTTATAAAGGAAATAGTCAACGTGGCCATCAGAATATATGTTATGCTTTTTTGCTATTTACTTGAATACATTTGGATATTAGTTGTCATGCAAAATATTTTTAAATAACATACACAATAATATGGTAAGACATACATACAATCGTATAAAATACTTTACACGAAAGAAGTTGTAAAAGACAATAAGAATCTGATTCGTTTTTTAAACAAATATCACAAATACATGATTACAATTAATCTCTTCAGTTTGTTTAATATGTTAAACTTAATCAGGATGGCCTTGAGACATAAATGGTTGAATTTCCAACTATTATTGCTCAACACTGAAACTTGACTCCACTCTGTAAACAAACGAACAAACAAATATTATGTTTATATTTATAGTATTTGACAAAAACGCAAAATTAAAATGGACAAACTAGAGTATAAATCAATTATAGGATGTGATTTAACAATTATATTAGAGATGATATCGTCTAGTCTTGAAAGCTAATAAAAAGAAAACCTTATTACATAAAAAAACTAAACAAAGCATTTAATAACAAATGTATTTTCAAGGTCACTCAATAGTCATTCACACAATCCAACTAGCACATTTTCCAAAACAACACAATATATAGGCTCATAATCAAATCGCATTGTTAACACTTGCCATACTGTGTGCACCGTAATGTCCAATCTGTTGTTCACACAATAATACTAAGGAATATTCACAACGGGCATGAATTGATGAGTCATGCAAACGACCCAGCTAATAAGAAATTGTGATCTTCTGCCACCTTGAGGACATTCTGAGGTATTACGTTTTGTAGCAATAATGGTAGCAAGCTGAGAATATAGCTTGGTAGAATATACTGCATAGGGCAGGCCTCTTGTATTGTAGATTTATTTGGAAGTTATACTTACGAGGCTTTATTTAACATGTGGTTATTAAATTCCACGATTGATGGAAATTTGTCTTCCTCTTCAGGTAGCTGTAAAGTAATTTGAAATAAAACAAAGTTGTAGGACAATTCAGACCATATGAACATACTGTTTACTCTATACACTTTAGTTTTACAAAATTAGCTTGGTAAATAATGGTGTTAAGTACAGTGTGGGTGGAAAAAATAAAACAGTTGGCCAAGGAAACAGGGAGCAATAAACAAACATTATGAAGTAACATTAATACGTAACATATAACAATATGCTCAAGGCAATAGCCTACTGTTTAAAATAACAGCTTTGTGTACATAATCACTGCATTGCATGCCTCCCATATTCAACTTAATATATTTTACGTAATAACAAAAAATCTAGATGTTGCTTACTCTTTATAATACATACTTTATAATACATAGCCTACTTCAAGAAGGACATCGCCTTTAAGAAACAATGAAAGTTAATGGCAGACAAATACAACTGTGGGTTACGGTGGCATGGCACGAATAAGGGGTTAATTCATTGTGCATATTGGTGTGAGGACTTAGTACTGATGTAAGGAATACAGATAGTGGGTTTAACAACAGTAATATTCATATTCAATGTTGTGTAATAAACAACTGACTATTTTCTTTTGATTATTATTATACTATTCTAGAATGATATGTGTCTTACTTCCCAGTACGCCTCATCATCAAAGCAGTTGTCATCAGCTGGATCTCCCCAGATGGGCAACCGTAGGATACAGCCTGCCAAAGAACATATTTAACAGATACACTGCACCTCACAAACACACCAAGAGACGATGTGACATGGTTTGACACTATTGACAACGGCGGGTCGAGGCAGTATAGTGTTAAAGAAGCTCTCTCTCATTCTCTTACCTACAATGATACCTCCGCCTATACCGAAGCACAGGGCCACACAAAGAGCAGCTGCTTGGAATGCACCCTGGGTTGAAGGAAGCCTGTTCACGAACCTGCCATCAAAGTCGAAGGTGTTGGCAAGCCTACACACATAAGACAAATCATTCAATAGATATTAAACCCTTATTAACATATAGGCAACATACTGTATCTACACGTTTGTGTCCAAACTTACCCTTGTGGTGGAAAACATTGCTACAAAACTATTGCTTATGTTTAAATGAGCATTGTTCTCTCTACTCCATGTTTTTCTAACCCCCTATACAGCCACATGCACTCTCATGCACAGCTTCACAATGTATACAATATAAACAATGAGTTGGGGTAGCAATATGTGGTCCTGGGGGTGCTGTAACACAGGTGAGGAGTGGACCTTCGATAAACCCCAACAGCACTCACCCCTCGGGACCGTAGACTGACGTAGTGGCGGCGGCGGCAGTGACAGCCCCCACAATGCCCCCCATGACTCCTGGCATGGCATGCAGGTTGTGAATGCCACACGTGTCATGGATCTTCAAATACTTCTCCATGAGTGGCTTATATATGGAAGATGCAGTATGACTGAATTATTCACAGAGAGTTGGCTTTTAACCAAATATTGTTTCAGTAATAATCCACATCTGTTTTGTTAATGGTTCAATACATTATAAGCAACATGAAAATACTGTTCCAGTTTGAGCCATCACAGCTCTTCACTCACTCACACAGGTGTTATATTTGCCTGATTAGAACACATCACATGACCATGTACATGCTGTTACAAAGAACCACACCACCACAATCCAAAAAGACGACTAATATAACTAAATGCCATAATACCGTGAGATAGACGTATCCCAGAGTTGAAATGATACCACATAAGAATCCTATTATTAAAGACCCATACGGCATCAGCATAAACTCTGCTGCAGTTCCCACGGCAACGCCTCCAGCCAGTGTAGCATTCTGGATGTGAACCTGGGAAGTCACGAATGGAAAATTGTACTCATTTGTAATAATTTACAGTTTGTGAAAATGACTGTAAAACGTCAATCTAGTGAAATGGGGAATGGTCCAATACCATGTCTAGCTTGCCGTGCTTATGGGAGAGACTGGATATGGCTACGGTGGTGAGAACAGAAGCGGCCAGAGACAGATAGGTGTTGATGACTGCCCTATGCTGTGCATCCCCATGGTCTGCAATGGCTGAGTTAAAGCTAGGCCAGAACATCCACAAGAACAGGGTTCCTACAGAAGAAAGTCATTATTTCACTGTATGGTATGCTATGTGGATATGTGCCAGTGTGCCCACTAGAGTCAGAGACACTACTAATGCTGAGAAGGAACTGCTAGGGATAGTCGACATCTAATCAAACATTTATGTTGGCTACCTTGCAAATCAATGTAAACGGTAAAAGCACTAAGCTCACCAATCATTGCGAAGATATCGGAATGGTATACGGAACCCTGTAGCCGACTGTTCTGGTTCAAATTGGGCCGATAGAGCATCCACGATATGGAAAGACCATAATAAGCCCCAAATGTGTGGATGACCATGGAGCCTCCTGCATCTCTGGCCTGTAGAGGGGATACATACCAGTCTACAATAATTAGGACCCATGATCAAAAAAAGAGAGGAAATGGCATAAAAAGCTTTCACTTTCAAAAAGATAACTAAATGTGATAATACAATTTTGAAGAAAGGAATGTTCAGTTTAAAAAATTACGTAAACAATTAAGCATGTATGATCAATTCAACAACAAAATGTATTTTCTCAAAACTCTTTTGACCCGCCAAATCATCTCATGACCCCTATGGGGGTTCCTGCCCCTATTGGCCAAGAAGATGGAACTGAAGAGGAGTGAGCAAATGACACAAATTACTTACATGTAGGATTTTGAGTATGATGTACTCATCCACAGCATACAGAGTGACTCCAAACAGAGTTAGCACCAGTAGCTGGACTGGGCTCACTTTTCCCAGAACTGCACCATAGGCAATTAAACAACCTGCAGCACAGAAGTCTGCATTGATGATGCTAATGGATGAGAGGAGCAGATCACATGGTGAAATACATGACGTTATTCTCATTAGTGTGTCATATTGCAGAGAGGAAAAATACATGCTGTGCTCTGATTTAATCTATTCTGTCACTGCCAATTTCAGTGACACCTAAAATATTTCAGCAATATTATATCAAATGAGAAATAATTTCTGAATGCGTAGTATATGTTGATTAAATATTGTAATACCTCAGTTCACCAATACACAGCGCAGTTGATTATTAATATGACAAATGTCCAGATTTCAGCTTTAGGTACGCTGTTTCAAATGCCTTGTATAATGTCAACTACCTTTATGGCACTGAACCAAGAAAGATACATTGATAACAAAACAAGCACACAAATGTTCCTTACACCCATATCTGTTTATACATATACATTAATTAGTTACGGCTGTTAATTTTGTTCTGTATTTATACAGGTAAATGTCAGCCAGACAGGTTTTGGTAATGTGTTACAGGGCTATTCATATATTGTTTCATATATTACCTAGAGACAATACAGAACATTGTGCTTCAATGTTATGCTATAATATAAATAAATACAGTCATACCTTTTTAAAAACAGTTTTGAATCCCTCAGATTAGGCTACAATATGTAATTAACAATTGTATAGTTTCACTTTAGCTATACTGTGTTTGTAAACACTTTTTAAAAATAATAATCTTTCATTTTGAAAATAAATAAGCCTATATAAATGTTAATGGTTAATATTAACCAATGACGGATATTCACAAATTAAGATATACCAAAGTCCTTACTATATCCTAACAAAGAAGAGCGTTAATAATTAAACACTTCCTTAGCGGAATCAAGCATCTTGATGGTGAACTAATTTCACATAATCACAAACCAAACCATCACTGATCAAATATGTAATTTGAAGAAGACAATTAAAAGGCAAAAAAGCAACAGAGGATGTACTTTTCAATTCCAATCTTGATCTTTCCATCTGTATAGTCCAGGGAACCAAACCAACCCTGCATTAGCAGTGCCCACTGGATGGCAAAGCCTGCAATGAGGAAGTTGAAACCCACGGCACCAAAGCTGTAACGTTTTAGAAAGGTCATCAGGAAGCCAAATCCTACAAAGATCATCACATGGACATCCTGAAAACCTAAGAACAAAAAACAGAGAGTTAAGATGTGAAAATCCTTTATGGGCTCCGCATTCCAGACACTGGAACCTGAAGACAGAGAAATGAAACATGCTGAAAGAGGAAGAAAAGAGGAATAGTGCAGAGGAGTGCCCCCAGAACCCAAATATTCTACCCTATACTGTATACACTGTATACTGTATATTCACTGTATCTGTGAAAAAAGCATACAGTATTCACATGGTTGTATAGGGTAGAGAACAGTGCAAGTCTAGGAGTGGAGATCAACTAAGCACTTAATGTTCAGTATTTGTTAAAGGGGCATGGATTCGCTGAGCAAATGTTTCAAACCAAAACAAGTGAAAGCAATTTTCAACCACAAGAGCAATTCCGGAGACAAATTAACTACAGGCTATCCAAATGAGATCAAAGTTCTGAAATGTGTTGCCAATGTACAATATCTGTATAAACAAAAAGTAAGTGTAATATAAATGTTATTAGACTGGATTTAAAGCCTTATAGCCTAACTTCTAAAAGTTTGGTATTTCTACACTTCATATAACACATTAAATAATATTAATAATATTACAGGTAAATGTGACAATTAAGTTAATTATAAGCCATTGAGTAATAGGACATTTTTGTTACATAACAATCAACAACAAATGTGACATTCAGTAGTATAGTAGGGAATAATCTATGTTAATGTATCAAGGCCAAAACATGTTGTTAGGAAAAACATATTTAGTTACACTAACTAAATAAATAATATTTAACTTTAACAAAACAAGTGTGAAATAAAAATAACAAGTGTGGGGATGATCCCTACATAAAGCAACATTTCTTTTTTTTTTACTTACTATATAGCCTGCAACCTTCAGTAAAAAGAATATTCAGTCAATGTCTGGAAGCAGATGACTGCCATATTTCAGAGCACAATATGTTGCCAATATTAGTTGATATTGCCTTACCATAAACACTACACACTCATTTCATATTCAAACACACTCAGGTATAATTATAATCAAAATAAATGTCATAAGCAACATATTAAGCATTACGCATGTTTGGATTGTGTGTGCCTGCAGGGCAGATCCCTGTCAATATCAGTAGTATAACCCTTCTGCCTGATGTGTTGCAGCACTTCTAAAACATTAGAAGCTTCTAAAGCTTCTAATTTTGAACTCACTACCAATGAAAGCAAGTGGATTAATGTACAAATAATTAACTAGTTATATTGTATGAAGTGATAACTTAGAGCATCATGCTAATTAGAATCACACAAAGAATGACATAATTGACAAATAATTTAAAAGGCAAAGTATGCGTCACTTACTTGGATATCTGAAATAGAAGTCATTACCAATTTCTGATAAATTGTGAGCTTTCATGTATTCTATCCAGTGTGCGTCAGATTCGTAGTTATATCGCACAAAAATACCAAATAATATTATCATGGCAAATTCCCACACAAAACAAACTGCAGGAAGACTAATCCTAACATTGGTATTTTTTGGACGGTCACATAATTGCCTAAAGCTTTGCACACAGCCCATTGTGTAAGTTATCAAATATAAAAATAAATAAATGAATAAAATAGCAATAAACAAGGCACACAAATATGCTGTCTTTTGCTATGGTATAGAGAACACAAGGCCTTTATAGGCATATGGAGTATCTATGGGAGTGGAAAAGTGAGGTGTGTCTCTGGAGGCCACGCCTCCTCTGCATTCAAACATGTTCTAGAATCCTTCTCTTGAATAAAAGACTTGTTGACTTCGTGAACATGTCATTCCATTATTTAAATGATTGTGTCCTTACATGTAAATATGTTTGATCTTTATTTATGTATACCCACATACATCACACTCAAATGACAGGACAAGCATTCATAAGTGGTTACTTCAGCAGCAATAACACTGTGTATCACATTTCAGAGCACAATAAGGTCACCATTATACAATGAAACATTTAGGACCTGTAACATCTCATGAGGAACAACACCCACACAAACAAAAAGATGCAGGCGACATATGCATAGTTCATACATAGTTCATATTGTCCTTTTAACACAGGGGACTGTAAAGCCATTACGCAGAATGTTCTCCATGTTTAAATCATCTAATTTCAAACTGCTATGAGATGATTTAAATGCCTTCTGATAGCCTGCTGTGGAACCCACAGCAGATGTCTTAGGTTACTGTTCCCCTTTTGTAGAAACACAGTAAGCCTACAGTTTATGACTAGAGCAAAGAAATATGCTCAAAAACGGTTAAATCTGTCTAAGTCGCATTCTTTGGTACAAAACCCGCATGACAAAGTGAAATAATGGCAATATTGTCATAGACTTTCCTAAATCAATCTCCAGGACTCTATGCCAACACTAAATGCAGATGAGGCTCTCTCTAGACCAAGCTCCCGTTCACATATATCACATGCATTTGGGGTAAGATGGGACACTTTTATTATGAGCAGCCTGAATATGTGGACCTGCTTTCCACTATATGGGAAAATATCCTGAACTAGCCTGTCAGATGGCATTTTATAAGTGTTTTGTTACCCATGTGATTAGGCTCTCCAGCTCTGATGGGACTCTGAGCTACAACATTTGGGGTACAGTTCATCTGGTTGAACTGGGGCTGAGGCTGGGCTCAGTCCAGCTGCCCCAGTGGACAGTGGTCCTGGACTTGGCCTCTCTGCTGCTCAGTGCCATGGAGGACCAGAGTGGTTCCTGTCGTACCCACAGTCCCTGTTCCGAGCAGGTTCCTGGTGCCGAGATGAGTCCAGTTCCAGAGATAGCCTAGTTCTCAAGCTGCTTCCCATTCCTGACATAGTTCCCGAGCCAGGTCGCAAGATGGTTCATGGTCCCAAGATGCAAGGTCCCTGGTCCTGAGCCCGAGTTCCACAAGCTGGTTCCCATTCCCAAGGTGGTGCTGTCATGTTCAGGTGTTCCATGTTTTGGTCTGATTTTGTATTCATGTACTGTTTGTGTTTATACTCTATTTGACCACTCCCTGTATCCTGAAATTAAAGCTTTCTCACTATCTGAGTTCTCAGTTCTTCTTAGAGACGCTGCACAGCGGCTGCCCACTGCTCCCTTGAGGGATGGGTTAAATGCAGAGGATGAATTTCGCAACATGTATGTGTATCGGACAATAAAAGCACCTTTACCTTTAAACTCTCACTGAATCAAGTGCGTTGCGAATGACAGGACGCTTAGCAGCATACAATATAGACAAATGGTACACATATGATTGATTCCACTAGTTCTAGTCTAATAAACTCATGCCAATGCAGCACCGTTAACCTATTTAGGAACTGCCATTGTTGTTTTCGAGACTCGCATTCTCTGTCTGTCCACCTAAACCACGTCCGAAGCTATCAGTGCAATGCTGATTAGCCACACGATAGATTGACCGGACTGAAGCACGATGGATCTCAAGCTCTCCAGATTGATTCTCGGGGCAAAATTAAACTGAAGTTTGCAAGATCAGGATAATCTTGAGAGGCTAGCAGACATCTGGTTAATGCTGAAACTATTGGACAGCATTTAACCAATCAGCATTGCTAACTGTTTTGATCACCTCATCTAGCTCTACCACCATTTTGAAACACATTTGATTTCAGTGTCATTGCATTTAGCCCATTTGATTGGTCTGCTAGTAGGGTGGCTGTGAAAATGCTAATGCGAAAATAGATTTCACCCACTATAATCTCAGACAAAAGATTTAGCTGAGGGCAATAGTGGAGCCATGGTAGCCTACTGTAGGTTAACAACCACTTTAAATGTGTAGGAAAAAGTCACAAAGTCATATTACAAAGGAACATCTACTACCATAACATTAAACGTTGGGACATTATGGAAAATGCTAATTAGATATTATATTGGAAACACTACAACACATTATGTGCCGTTTGACCTTGCGAATTTAATTGTTTTGTGAAAATATAAACTAATTTAAAATCTGAAGACTGCAACACACTCTACAATAGTTGGCACAGTTGTGTTTACCACATTGTCATATCTACCTAACTTCTAGGCTTATTCAATGTGTGGTCACTGGCGACAACTGTTTGTAACAAAGTGGAATTGCCCACCCCCTTCCATTATATAGGACAGTGCACAGTTGTACAGGGCTTTCGTTGCAATATTATGTGCTGCATGATGCACCACACTTTCCCAGTCAGCAACAGGTCAGGACTGCAGACAATCAAATCTAGCAACCCCGCTCTCTAGCACCTACTGCTTATGCAGTCAATGCTGTTTGCATTGTCCTACTGGAACATGCAGGCATGTCCCGGAAAAGACCATACTTGGACGGCAGCATATGTTGCTCCACAGTGTGTAAATATACTATGTCTACATCAGGGGTAGGCAACCCTGGTCCTAGAGAGCCGCAGCCCTGCATGTTTTAGATGTCTCCCTGCTCCAACACACCTG
>JAODUH010065802.1:2841-17054 GCA_027564835.1 Typhlichthys subterraneus
AGTGACCTGTACAGGTCACTCCTCACTTCTCTGTGCAGGTGATTTCAATGGTGTGTCTGCTTGCATCTGTGTGTGCATGTGTGCACGGCACACATGGGCGTACAGTATGTGTTGTGTTTGCCTATAGCCAGCAGATTTAGGATAACACAGTGAATGCATGTGTATGCACGACACATACAACAGACGTTCTGTGTCCTGTCCTGGGCTGTGCCTTGTCCTGTATAATGTGTGTCCTCACATAAGCCGTCTTCTGACACCCAGACAAGATGCTAACGGACACAAAACACTACGAGGGTCTACGAGGGTTAACTGTCCTGTGGGCTTTGTTGAGGGATGGTGGTCAGCAGATGAAACACTCTTACAGTACATATACCCAGTCCATCCTGATTACACAACACAGACATTTGATCCAGATATTCTGGCCCAGAATGCAGGTTTACGCTAGGCCCAGTGCATCATGGGTATGTATGCTGGCTTGAGAATGTTACCAACCTATTCATATAGGCAGGACAGAATGCAGAAGGCAGGACAATCCGTTCCTTATTGTGAGCTGGGGTGTTTGATGTACCCCAACTTTATTTCTCTCACCCACACCCTTCTCTGGGGCCAAATACTGAGCTAACTATCCCTCAAATGGAGCTACAGTACGTGCCTTGGAGCCATGGTAGCTGGAGAGAAGTTAGAATGAAACCAGTTTAAGCCAGCCGACCAGTATTTTGAATGTTGTCAACTGGGCCATCATAAAACGGTTGATTTCATAACACAGGAAGAGTTATTGGGTGCTGAGTTAAGGATCCATATGATTTCTGTAAAACATCTAATGCGATCCCAATTCAGAAAAGGTTGGGACAGTGTTTACCACATTCTAACATCATATATACTTATTAAATGTTAGGGCACAAGTAGAATTTTCTCCCATTTTTCCCTTGTTTATATCTTCAAGAACACAATTGTACAGGGTCTTCATTGCCAAAATGTGTGCTTCATTATGCACATTTTGCAGAAGTCAGAACTTCTGATCTATGGCCAATCTAGCACGCACATGTATGCACTAGCAATACGATTATAGTCCACTCAGAATGTGAATTTGCCTTGTCATTCAAGAATGTCCCTGGAAAAGACCACGTCTGGATGGCAGCATATGTTGCTACAAAATGTATATATGACTTTCTGCGATCATGGTGCTCTCAAAGATACTGTATGCAAGTTACTCGGGCAATTTAATCATTCTTTACCATGACATTTTTTTTCACTGTAAAGCTCTAAAGGTTTTGTGTTAAAGAATTAAATGAAGTCTGCACAAATTCAGTTACAGTGACAGCCCACTAGGGGGAGATATAAAACCAATTATACTCATGTCATAATAAATAATAGACACAGGTTTCTCTTACATGCCTTGTTTTCATGACCACAGCTTTTTCCTGAGGTATTTCCTTTCAATATCCTGTATCTCCCTTTATATGTTTCCATTATTACCTCCTACTGTCTGTTGCAGATTTAAAGCACAGGGCAAATCAGGGTAAATATAACCTTATTGAAATTTGACCTGGGCATTTCTATGGAGTTATTATATTTTAGCAAGAATGAGAACAAAACGAACATCCAAACGAAGCCATGTTAGAGTTGAAACTAATGATATCAGAAAATGTTAAATGTGTCAAAACAAGACAAGCACAATACAGACAATGAGTGAGATAAAGATTAACAACGTTAACAAAGCCATCTCAATGTTAAACGCACGCGAGGATGACAAAGTCACCAACGACCCTCCGTAATTCCAATTTGTGTGTCAGATCCCCAGCCAATGTTAACATCTGCCTGGTGAGAGATAATCCACGATGATGATTGGATTGGAGGTTCTATTTCAAAGAAAATTGACTTTCTTTATAGGTGGAAGCTGAGTGGCAAAGGCAAAGCGTATCTTGCTATTGGCTGCTATGCACAAACATAATGCTGTGCCAGATGATGTGATAGGAAGTGAATTTGAATGTGAGTGTGTGTGTGTGTGTGTGTGTGTGTGCAGATACTCTTGGGTTTAAAACTGGGTCAGTGAAGCAGAGCTGAGCTCAGCAATCTATAGCCTCATCTATTATTCATCAGCTGAACTCAATTATATAGACTGGAAAGGGAGCGGCAGGGACATAGCACATATTTTGTCTTGGTCTTTCTGACCTTTTTCCCTCTAGATCTTTCTCTCTCTTTGTTCAAACCGGGGTTGAGAAACAGTATTTGGCAAAATAGGATATGGACAATAACAGCAATAGAAAGCCAAATATGAACTATATATGGATGCAACAAGAAAACATGTCTATTTGGATTCAGTGAAGCAAGCACATGTTGAGCATTATGGGTAGTCAATTAGGTTAAAACATCTATATTAATTATTTCTCGTTGTAAGTATTTCATGATTTTACAATATTTCCCTAAGAACCAGCTTCTTGGACTCAGGCCAAGATAGACTGCGTCCCAGACATTTGAGGAACAAATTTGTGTGTGAAGGTCAGCAAGACCATCCTTAGTCACTGACCAAATATGTGGCAATCCAGACGATGGCTGTGAAAACTGACACAAAAAATGCTCTCTCTCCCTCTCTCACACACACGCCCGCGCACAATATGGCCAAAACCTTTCCCAGCAAGCCATTGTTTTGTTAAGAATGATCTGGTCATGCCTAATTTGTCTAGTTTTGCCTAGTATACCTGTGTATTACTTTTTAATGCGCCAAACAAAATATACCATCAAGAGTTTAATTTAACCAACTAGCCTTCGTGTGTTGTCTGAATAAACGTGCATTGCATGGAAATCCAATGATTGAGTCATATGCAGTAGTTGTATTAAGGTATTGATCTTGACTTTATACACATACTGTGTCTAATTATTATTATTATTATTATTAGTAGTAGTAGTAGTAGTAGTAGTAGTATTATGATATGTCCATCATTTAATTGCACTTGTTAACCAGGCGCTGCATGAAATGTGTGTGGTAGATAGTCTTCTTGTCGCTACAATGTCACAAGACAATGACTGTTAAGAATATATAGGTCTCCTAAAATATCAACCAGTAACCCATAAGAAACAATGTAAATGACCAGACATGGTGATGATATATTTCCAGATATCACCAGTATAACAGCCTTCCTCTCTCTCTCTCTCTCTCTCTCTCTCTCTCTCTCTTCCTCTCTTCCTCTCTCACACACACGCTCGCGCACGCACACACACACTCACACACACACACACACTCCAAAGAGGAAAGACCAGCTGTGGGTTAAAAATAAATACATAAAGGATGACCTATAGTGACTCACTGCTGACGTGCACATACAGTACATGCACATTACCTCAAACACACACACACACACGCACGCACACACACACATGCACACACACAAACACACACACATACACACACACGCACACACACACAAAAAGCACCAGCAATTCTTTCACTTGAAAATAAAGAAAGAAATCTCCAATCTTTTGAACAACAGTATAGTGTATTTGATTTTATAATTTCTGTGACATTTCAAATGATATACAGTAGCTGATACATGTTACAATCTGTGTCCACCTAATAGCACCCCCATAACCATTAGCCTCATTGACGATCAGTTGTCTCTTGTTTCATTAGCTGGCATTTCCTTTAAAAACAGATATCCTTCCTGCTCTGTTAGGATCAGTCCCTAGCCACATATTTCTATGACGATATGTAACGGTAACGCTGATGCCTGCTGATATAACTAGACTAACAGAATGACAGAATGACCATAATTTTGGATACACACATCTAATAGGACATATATGGCACTGTACATTGAAATATCCTTGAACATGTCTAAAAGGTGAACTTGACCTGGTCTGGTTCAGAGTCATATTTATAAATAGTGCAGCAGAGAGCTGCAGTGAACAACCTCTCTCACGCAGACCCAGTTAAGAAACCTAGAAACATGCCTGAGAGGGGAATAGCTTAACCCACAAAGCTCTCTCATCCCTCGCTTCACCCCCTCCCTTTCCTGTCTCTCTTTGAACCTGAACTCCCCCTTTCAAACCATCTTTCCTCCACCCCTCCCCCAACCTCCGGGCAATTTATCTTTCTAAAATTCCTCCATCGCCTCTCCGCTTTGCGCCTTCCACACCTGATGGTTTCACGCCTCCTCCATGTTCTGTAAAAGACTGATCTAATGTGTTCACACTGAATGCTAATGGGCGCAGACTTCCCCCGGATAAGGGCGTAGCCCTATATGTATAACTACTTATGAATATTCAACAGCCTAATTAAACAGGCTTGGGCTCCGCTTCAAAGAAAAAACAAACAGTTGGGCGTAGAGTTCCACTAAGGCACAGAGACAAACACAGTTGACACACACACACATCACAAAAGTATATTATCTGTTCAATGCTATGTGTGGGACTATATGCGGGAGTATATTATATTTCAGTGTTTTCAAAGTGGCACTGTTCTGATTTAAGACACCTGAACCACTTTGGTCTACTGTAACACTCAACCAGGACGGCAGGGTCTAACTCTAGGCTTGAAGCAGCTGTGTTTTGTGGCGATGGGTGGTACTGCAGCCGGAATAACCCGCTCGCAATACACACCCCGTTCAAAAAGTTTGAATAGGTATTAGTGTTCCGCTAAATTTCTTTTAGGTGCCACACTTGTCTCATATGGTGATTCATAATACTCATATAATATTCATAATAACTACTATTGGTGCTAATGTACATGATTATATTTTTTCTAACGATGTCAATAAAGCCAATATGGAACATTAGTTTTCACGACGTAACAACCATGCAACATAAGGCCTATGCTCGTGCCTGCTGTAACAGAAATCCATTATACTTGTAGTGTAAATGCTAAATGCTAACCCTGTTAAGGGTCGTGCCATCGTTAAAGTGCGCAGTACAAACACCTGCAACACTGTAGTTCCCAACCTCAGGTCTCTTGCATGTGCGCCATAGAACAGCATAACATACAATAGTACACATTTTTGTTTTTGATTCATACTATCATTTTATATTGTAGGCCTGCTTAACTTCCATTGCATGCTTTGCTGAGCCAATGAGCAAAGACCTCGTAAGTACAAGCCACCATTTTATATCTATAAAATGTCTATAGGCCTATGGTTACTTTTAACCTACTGAAAATGACCTGTATTCTATCTGAGACAATCATATACTCTACTGTATATCTTCCCTATCTTAAAGACACACATGTGTACACGCACACACACACACACACACACACACACACACACGCACACGCACACCTACTGGACATTTGACACATGCCCATCAAAACATACTATACCTCAAAGAGGAAACAGGAAGCAGTAAGTTCACAGTCATAGGCAAACACTCGAACACATGTAGAGAAGATCTCTCACATTTGAAACCTTGTGTATCACGAGACAGAGGCTCTTCAGAGACAGGAAACCAGTGATTAAAAACATGCAGTAATTAACGCAAGTAACAAGTAAACTGTCATCTGTATCGTCAAGCCTTTCTCAGCCTGGTGCGGCAGGCACCTGTGATCGCTCAGAGGCTGTCCCGTTTACACATCTTCCAGTTACCATAGAGATGAGCAGTTCGCTCCTTTGGCTGCGCACACAGACACAGAAAGAGGAGGGTGGGGGGTGAATAAAGAACAACACACAACGCAAGAACAACCTTAACACACAAAATATATCCACACGGACAGAACATTGCAAAAGAGGAAGGAGGGAATACACCAAACTAGGCAATTAGCTCGACACAGCCGGCCCACCGTCTTGCAACAGAGACCGTACTAAATAAAAGGAAGTGAGAAAAGGGGAAGAGGTGATGGAAAAAGTTGTGTTTTAAAAGCCATTTGCCACGAATGTGAAAGGTGAGAGGGAATGACATTAGTAGTAGTGAGAAGTAGAAAGGATAGCAAACGAGAGGAATGAAACAGTAGTAGCAGCTTGTTGCTTAGGGAGTAAATGTCATGTTGGGTCACACACACACACACACAAAGTAATACAATGATGTGTTAAGGCCTGTAGGTCAGTGCAGGATGAACAGCCTATACAGAAGAAGATAATATACTATGTATTAAGATAATATGTTAAATGCACTAGGAACCCCAGTGCAGACCTTCCCACCTTGGACAACTCTTTAGAGTGCCAGGTGTGCGCGGCAAACAGGAGATCCAACTTGCGTGTGTAGCAAATATCGAAATAGGGTCTTTTTCATATACAATATAGCATCTGATCGCAATTCTAGAATTGTAACAAACCTATAAGCCTATATAAAAGATTGGAATACGTGCTGTTCTTCACAGAATACAATTTACACATGTTAATCCATAAATTACAGTACAAAGTGAATGATATGGGAGTGCATGGATTGAATAGTCACTTCTACTGGTATTGAAAAGGGTCTTTGTTGGGTTTAGGGTTACTACTGCTCTCACTCATCATCTGATAAACCTTTACGAACTTTACTGCAACAATTATTTGCTATGTGAGCTGCACATTATGCGTACAGGTTGGCAGGTCTGTCAGTGTTTGCTCCGCTGATATACTGTAGCTCACGGTTACACACGCACACACACGCACACACACGCACACACATGCACACACACACACACGCACACACACACACATTGAACAGAGCATTTTGTAGGGTTAGAAAAGCAAGAATGGGAGAGTGAGAATAGAGAGGAGCTGGGCCGGTACAGTACATGTGCTCTCGTGCTTTCTTAGACAGACACACAGCTCTGCACAGCATTTCCCTTCTGTCAAGTCCTTTGCTGCAAGGTACAGTACTGTAACTGGACAATAAGCACGCAGGGTGACATCATTTCCAGCATGAACAGAGTAAAAGCCTCCCTCTCCTGCTCTCTCTCTCTCTCTCTCTCTCTCTCTCTCTCACAGACTAAAGTCAATAGAAACTCGTCCTGTTTGAATAAAGGATTCTAGACGTTTGCCATAGCACAGGTCTGTTTGCTATGGCTAAAGGCGTGGAGACAGTTAGTGCCACATGATGCAGTAATGTCACAACAACATTAACCTGCCTTTCTGTTGTAGTGGAAGTACAGCAATGCAAGGTTGGATAACTAATTGTCTCTGCACCAATATAAAGGTAAAAGGTCAAAAGGTCAAACGTCCATTATCACAGCGGGTAAAGGTAATGAGCTGCATGCAGTGTTCTAATCAAGACGAGAGATGCTAAGGCTAGCTACAAAGGACAGAAGCAGCCCCAGGGTGTACTAGCTGATGCTACTTGACCGCCATCACTCCTAGGACGAATGACGGCACACAAGTAGGTCTGTACATGTAGCACATGCATTGTTCCAACTGAGATGCAAAGGACATGATTCCTACCAATCCATGATCTTTTTTCTTCATACACGTTAATGTTTTTTGTTAACGTAAATAACATACATCCAAATGACCAAAAGGAAGTATATAGCTAGCTAGTCTATCCAAACAGCTCTAGATAGGGAGAGGTGGGGCGAGGTGAACATATTATCAGACGGACAGGTGGGCAAGTTGAGAGGTGGCCTGAGGACCACCCCAAATTCTTCAAATTCTGTATGTTTTCAGGGGACGTGGTTAGCCGACATTGGCAGACAGGCTATTGTGTGTGAACATGCATGGAAACTCACTGCGCACACACGATCCCAAATGCTAGAACGCTGCAGCCTCAAGGCTGAGCTTCCCTTTCACTAGCTCATATCCACCAGAGACCCCGGCCCTCATTCCTCTCTCACCTCTTCATCAAAACAAAACCTCCTGGACATTCTGCAGCCTGCAGGTTATCGCTCTGTTTTACCACAACCTCTCAAGTGAGCTACCAAACCAGACCAGTAGCATATCATCTCAGACAGACATGTCCTCCAGTTACACAGATTAACTGTTATGTGTGTGTGTGCATGAGAGCTTCAAGCCTCCAGGCACATGAGCATCCACCGGGCCCTGTAACCGAGCCGAAGAGACAGTAGTCGATCAATTAATCAGCAGCTGATTGTAATTACTCCCACAGGCTGAGCGCCAGCTGCCTAGAGTGCACGCTCTGAGCAGTCCTAATGTCTGCTTCCACAGCCCACTACTCCTTCAGCGGGGCTACCACCAGGGATGCATACAATCGCATCAGACTCGCACTTGCATTCAAATGGTTACTGCATGCAGGTCATAAACGCTCCCCAACCGGTGCTGGTCGAACATAGTGTTTAATCTCATCCCTGGGTAACTGCTACCAGCGCCTTGATTAAGATTACGCTGCACCTGTTACTGTTTAACGTGACCCTCGGTTTGAGGAAAGACCACTCATTCAGTTGTAAGCGGGAAACACATTGCTGTTCGGCACACAAAGACTTTTGTGAGTGAGGTACAACGCCTTTCTATTGAACTGTCCAAACAGGCTGATGCTATGTTATTGCTACATCCAGCGTTGGCTTCAGTGTTTATAGCGTTACAGAAGCCGTTGTCAGAACCACAGGTGTACGAGAGCTACGTGCCACTAACAACTGACAGCACTAAATGGACAGCACTACTGTACATACAAACACTCCATTGTACTGAGGTTAAGTGTGTCATCCAAAAGCCAGCTCATCTGCTTGAGACTTACCTTAGAGTACTGCCTACGTAGACTGAACCGCTGCACCATCCTGGCAACCCACAGCAGACAGATGATCTACTCCTCTCTCTCACCACACTCTAATGTCACTTACTTAGAGCATAATGCCTCAAGCACACTAAGTCCACAGTCTCACACACAGAAACTCAGGCTGCCTGTTTTGAGCACACTCCAAAGACACACAAACAAGCCATTTCTCCAAACATCTCTGCACAGCGCACACGCACTCACTCACGCACACACACACACGCACACGCAAACGCACACACCCACACACAGACATACACAACAGTTTATCATGCCGCTTCTGCTACACAAACACGAGCATGAAAGAAATAAAAAGAATGGAAGAAGAGAGAGAGAGATTAGAGATGAAGAGCTCAGCTGTGCTGTGCTGCCCTCTGCTTCTCTCTCTCTCTCTCTCTCTCTCTCTCTCTCTCTCTCTCTCTCACACTCTCTGTCTCTCTCTCACACACACACACAACCAGACAACAGAACGCCCCACACAACCAGGCTAGCGCGCACATCAAACACGGACAGTGCTCAGCTCTCACACTAGCCGAGGACGAGGCAAGGTTGCCTCCTGCTTGCTTCCTGCCAAAGTGGGCTGCAGGGGGGAGGGGGAGGGGCCAGGGACAAGTCCCTCCAGGGACCAAGAGGAGAATGACAGCAACAGCTAGAGCGGAAGACACATGGAAGGAAGGAAGAAAGAATGAAAGACAGAAAGACCAGGAAAGAAACGAAGAAAGCAAGAAATAAAGAAAAACGAAGGGAAAGAAAGAGAGAAAATATAAAGAAAAGGGTATGAAAGCCGTGGCTTCATCTAACCAATCCTTAATGGTTAAGTTTAGGGTTAATCCAAGTCACCACTGACACAGACACACAAACATACAGTATACACACACACACACACACAAACGGCTAACCCCTAACCTCTGCTAACAACAGCAGGAGCCGACACCTCATCAAGGTCATCCCAATGTTGTTACCATGGAAACTGCAGACGGGGCGGGGCTCTTGGCAGCTCGGCGTGAATATTTCAGGGTAACCACGGCGACCACTCTGCTAAATTGAACGACAGCGCTCTATTGTGCGAGGACGGGGTGGCGTAACGCGATACAGGTAGGCAGACCTCCACTGCTGTGCTACAGACTGGAGGGATGGACCACAGATGCTCTCTCATCCAGGAGGTACGGTCGCCCACCACGACTTTGCAGGCGTAACGCTGCAGCAAGTGAAGTAGCACTAGTAGTAATACATTTAACCCACTAACCGATAACCTCAGTCAGCCCTGTCATGACGTATTGGCACCCATGACTGGCCTTAGGGTTTTAGCACCTTCTGATATGCTTTATCTCCGGCTTTAAACTGATCTTGATGAGTCACAGCTATAAGAGCAGCATCAAACAAGCATATCATAAACATGAGGTCACAATGCAAACAACAACTTTGGCATGAGCCCAGCCCAGATTTGCGCTGCTCACAGCAGACTGGCCTGGCAATACAGTGACATCTGGTGGGAAGAAGGACGTACTGCGCTCACTCTGGACTTGAGCAGATTCGAACATGTGGTATGTACAAGTAGATTATCTCAATGTGTACACTGTTGACACGATGATAAAACATGGCCACAGATAATGGGCTTATTGACATTTCTGGCATAACCCTTACAAAGGCACAGTAAATCATTTTTCTATTCTCTTCTCCATTTCATTCACCACCTCATTAAGTATTGAGAAATGCCACTAGAGAGCTCTCAATGGGTTTAAGCTGGCAACACCCACAGCAGCAGCAGATATACAGGAAAAGGCTGTTTGGCTGATCTGAGTACATGACTCACAGCAGCTGTCACTCACCCGGTCTGTCTCCTCCGTCGACTGGTACCCAGACGACAGCACAGTCTCCCCTCCGGCATATCCAGGGGCGTTACCGGGGGCGGGGCTGCTTGGCGTGGCGTCCGTGGTGGAAGGAGCGCGCGGCCTGTGGGTGTGCAGCTGAGGATCGTGGGTATGGCGGCGGTGGAAGGCCTGGGGGCTCCCCTTCGGTGGGGGGTCTCTCTCCGCGCTCCCAGAGCCCGAGCCCTTGCTGCGCCGGCTCTGCAGGCTGGTGCCGCGCCTCATGGTGTCCGCGGGCGCTGCAGGGGCGGGGGAAGGGCAGCACAGGGGCACACAGCGGGTCAGTGCGGGTACGGAGGGCTCCAGGGGGCCTCGGAGGTTGGCTGATGCCCGCCACTCTCTCCCTGGCCCTCTGGCTCTTACTGAGGGAAGTGGGGGAGGGGGGCTATGTGGGTTCAGCGGGGGCTCAGACAGATGCGGTCCAAAGAGGAAGCATGCATCACTGGGTCAGGGACAAGTAACCACGCTGCTCCAGCGCAGAGAGACGATCTCACATCTAGCTGTATGTTGTGAGATGTTTTCAATCTGCACCCATTTTGACTTGCTATTACTATAATCACGTGACCACCATTTTCGCTAACTCATAAGTGTGGCAGGGCTTCTCCCTGATAAGGCGACACACAGCTGCCAGCTTGTGGGATAAACAAAAAAGAAAAAAAGGAAACAGCCCTAAAGGGAACTAGCACGGAAATAACATGAAGTAGCAGCAACGGGCGAGGAGAGGGCTCAGGGGAAGGCAAATAAACTGAGAAAAAACCCACCTACCATCAGCCCAACTGATGTCTGGATCACTCTTCTGGTTTACCTGCAAGGTGAAAAGCAGGAGATATGTAAGAGGTGGGGGGGTGGGGGGGGGGGGGGGGTCGCGAGAGAAAGACAGAATGGTGTGAATCAATAGAATGAATTGGCAGACCTCTCAGTCAGCCCTCACTTCCTGATTGCAATCGATGATCGTGTTCACTGAGCTGTGACAACACTGCCACATTGAGCAGACTATCTTGCACTGTGACTGTGTGATAGCGTATTTTTAAACAACGTGTGTGTGTGTGTGTGCGTGTGTAGTGTGTGTGCGTGCGTGCGTACACATGTCCCATCCCAGAGTTAATTTTTTGTTACCCGAAGGGTTCTTCCTACCGTGAGACAAAGTTCCTACATCTAGAAATAAATGTTTCCACACAACAGAACCAACAATAACAGTATGACAAACACAACATGCATTACTGCCCCGTCAATCCTTTAGCTATCATGCACACATCCATGTGCATTGCATAGTTGAAACTTGCAGGTTTTTATGTCATTATAAACATTCATATAAAAATAATATAGCAGCAAACTACTATTTTCTATTAAAGATATAGCGGAGTAATTGAGACCTGTGCAAAGAATGACGTGTGGTCTAAGGATAACGTGTTCTAGTTTGCGATGCTGCTGCATTTCGTGGTACTGAGGGACCCTTCCCTTTTGGGATGCTGGTACACTTATCAGGTCGCGGAAATTCATATATAGCATCTTTAAATAGACGAGACACTAATCTATGTAGACAACAACAAATCAATCAAAGATTGATCAAATGATCAAACAAAGAACCCTCCTTTCCCCGGTAAGAGCTGATTGGAGGGTAGGCAGACACACTGCAGTGTTAGCCATTCGTTTCTTCCACCGAGGGCAGCACAACAAGCACGTCAGGTGCATTCAGAGCCCTGGAGGGAGGGCCTCTATTCAAACTATATTCCTCCAGCTGCAACGTGAGTGATACAGTATCACAAAATACGAATGTAATCTACAAATTTGCAGCTGGCCATGACTCACGTTAACCCTGTCAGTTTAACAATGGGTAAAAGCAGCGACACTATAGTAGAGGGAGGATGAATATGCTTTACCCCACCCAGGCACACATACTGCCCACCCATAGGCCTACTAACACTTGTGCAGGCCTACACAATACACATACACATTCACATAAGGACTACTGTACAATGTTGTTTTTTTTTTTGTCCTGTTTAGTTAGTTGTAGTCACACAGAGTACTTTTTAAGTTGATAGTACTACTACTGCTACACTCAACTCCAAAGAAAAGTATACGATATAGAGCACTTTAATCCAGTATGCTGCTGTGTTCAGTATATGAGGGGAGATACAGTATTGTAGTGTAATACATGCATAATTGAACGCTGGTGGTTGCATAATAGTCAGGTAAATGCTACTGCTGCATGATAAAAAAGACAGCAGGTACATGAGGTACTCGCAGGTACTCGCTGGAGGCTAATAAAGTCATCTAGCTAGAAAAGCACTTAATTCTGCATGTGATTCAATAACAACACTTTGAACCTGTTCTGTATTGAGTCATACACAAAAATGCACTCGCCTGTGTGTGTGTGTACAATTGTACAGGTAGCAGGCAATTTGTGAAGGCTGGCTGTTTGTTGTTGGAGGTGGCAAGATGTTGGGTTATTCCTATGCTAATCCTGTTCTGAAGTTTCATATTCCTCCACCCTGTCCTCTGTGTGTGTGTGTGTGTGTGTGTGTGTGTGTGTGTGTGTGTGTGTGTGTGTGTGCGTGTGTGTGTGTGCGTGTGTGTGTGACTCAAAATCCCTGAGCTGATCCTAGCACTACGAGAAGAGCTGGATTGGATATTTTCTTGATTGCCTGCGGTTTTATATTCAAAAGAAATCCTCTTTCAGGAGCCTTTAGAGGACAAAGCTTTGTTGTGTCATTCTGTGTGTATTTTGGTGTTCGCATATTCATTTTACAAATTTCATCACGCAAGCCATGTGACTGAAAGACGAATGAAATGAAACCTGACCTGTTGTGACAATCACTGACACGACGTGGCAGATCAAACACACAGTTAAGACATGACAGCTAGACACAAATTATTTTACCACAGCATTGCTGTTGGATGAACTAATGCGAATGCTATTAGGTCTAATGCAAATATGTACATCTGTTGATGAAAAATCTCAAATACGTCTATTTAAATATGCTATCCAGTTAACAGTTCAAATGTTATTTATATGTTATTTACCACATATTTATTGACAGGCTAAAAGACATTCTCAGTTCATGTTCTTCCCAATATTTGATCTTGATGCAGTTTGATAATACTGGCAGATGGGTGTCAGTGCTCCAAATAGGCCCCTGCCTGGCTAGCACACTATAGTGATTATTAAAGTCAACAGGTGCCAGCAAATGTTGAGGTCAGTGGAAACGTCAATGAATCAGCATGTTTCTCAGGACCACCACTGTCCAGTCAGAGGTGAACGAGGTTACAAGAACTGTATGAACAATGGCCTATCTGGAACATTGTGGATGCACACTCACACACCCACACACACACACACGACCGTGTTCCAGGCTCTAGGTTATTCCATTCAGAAGAGCAGTCAGTCTTCCTGTGAACTGGTGCCATTGTCTCGGCACCAGCCACCATCGACACTTCAGCCACTGTGCGCTACACCCTTGAATTGAGTCAGTAGGATATTCAGATGAGAATTTAGTGGGATAAGCTTAAATTACACGCAAGTCATTCTATATACCTACAGTATACCAGTTAAGTATTTATACTGTATAAAGCAGGGGTGCCCAACCCTGGTCCTGGAGGGCCCCTATCCAGCTTGTTTTAGATGTCTCCCTGCTCTAACACACCCGACTCAAATCAATGGGCTTCTGCAGAGACTGATAACGAGCCATTCATTAGAATCAGGTGTGTTGGAGC
>JAODUH010065813.1:0-12354 GCA_027564835.1 Typhlichthys subterraneus
AAGTGATTGCAATACCGCTCCCGCTGCTCCGATTCTCCGGCCAATCTCCCGCTCCATAGTCCCCTCACTCGCGAACACGACCCAAGGTAATTGAACTCCTTCACTTGGGGTAAGGACTCATTCCCTACCCAGAGTAGGCGCTCCATTAGGTTAGGTTACATCAAAATGAGTCACGTACTGTACATTAGCTCTCAGCAACAAAGTGAGCAGTATGTTTATTCCTTCGTCCTTCACACCGCCCTATGACTGGTGACTCATTCTGAACGTCTGTCTCTATAGCAACCAGCTGGGCGAAATTTTCATAATCATTTAGCCTTGCATTGGACCCAAGCCACTGGATGTGGACATATTGTGTGTGTGTGTGAGAGACCATTGGTTTATGGGGGTGCTTGGTTTTCTATACCTGTAATCTAGTATGTAGACGAATCAGATTTTAACTCAAAAGTAATCTGCAATTGTTTGAAACATGTCTCAAATATAATGATAATGGAGTAATATATCAACCACATCACACTTAAAAGGTGTGAAATTAGCTACTAAGACTTGTTTTTTTTTTAGAAACAATTTGGCAATCTTTCTCTTGACTCTTCATAACATGTATGCTCTAGTTTGAAGCCAAGCCCCTCATGGCAATTAGTATTACTGTATCTTAAAACTCCATTTGCTTCAACACTCAGTGTTGGTATAGTTTTCCAAATGTTCTACACTTGTAAACACAGGGTAATGTAACCCTCTCTGGGCGCTTAGGTCATTGAGGTTTACATTCATAAAGACCTCCATCCATCCAGTTTAGACAGCATTGTCTCATCATGACACCTACTCTGAAATTCCAACACTCAATTTACCCCCTCTCTTTCGCTTTCTCTCTCCATCGACCAGCAAGGTATGCCAGGGCTTCTTCTCCCGAGTAGAAAAGTGAGAGGAGACCTTCTAGTCCAGCTACAATCCCACAGATTAAAGGGCGGTTTTTAACGTAGTGCCAGGGTTAATCACCTCACTGCTCTCTGCCAGGAAAAGATCAGCGTGTAATCCCTTTATCCACGTGGGCAACTGGCCTTAGCCAAAGCCCACTTGTCCCAAGCTGCCCACCTCCCTAGGTGCAGTCTGCCTGGCTTGCTAACCCCACTGTCACATGTTGCCAGGTTACTATAGGCTCTCTGTCCTGCTGGCACTGGCCCCAGTCCTGCATACAGTTGCAGCACAATGTGGATGACACCCGCCAGTCACTGACTTGATTTTTTTGTTGATGTGACGGTGTCCATATCTGGTGTGGAGGGGCGATGACATGCTGAACATCATGAACATGTTGATATTAAACAGTCTGAAAACCACAAATCAGAGTTTGAGGGTTTTATAGCCTCAATGTGTGTTCACTAATACTTCCCATTTCTCTCTCGCCATTTCCCGGCAGGATTGTTTTTATGTTGAGTCCAGAAGCTCAAGCGACATGCCTCATATTTATTGTTAGAACTTTGTTTAATTGGTTGTTGTTGATGAAGGAGTCTACCAAGAAAATAACCACCATTACCCAATTAACTTTTCCAAATGAATGCTAAATTGTTTGAATGGCATTCAAGCACAAACAAGAGGCACTCTGGGTAAATGTGTGGCAACAATAAGGCTCCGCTCTGCCTTCCAGATGAGAGGTTGTGGCACAAGAGCCAACCAGCCCTGCCCTGGACCCAGCATGACCCAGACCACAGACAGAATGAGCCACGGTGCCTCTTGGGATCCAAATGAGGTAACGTCTCCCAAACACAGCATGCTTCAAGCATGTAGCTCATGTAGATAAAAGCCAGGTAGAGACTTAAGTATCTGTGATATTAACTGTAAACTAGGGGCATAATACATTATATTACATTTTATAAAACAGTAGTTTCTCATTATATTATTAACGTTGCAGTCAATTTCACTATTGTTATATTATTTTTATTATACATATTGAAAACATTTTACTGATATTCAATGAAAGCCTGCCTAGCTGAAACAAAACAAGAATCTATTTCTTGCCAATGAAAATTAATGTGAGATGTTGCCAGGGATATGGGGTTGCTACGTGCAAAGTGATGCCAATGTAATAAGCAATGTCCTTTCTTGCTAGGTCAATGCCAGATTGTCTTATTAAAGCTATATGATCTAATTTAGACGATCATTACCTAAATTGACAGCAACAAGTCTCAGAAGATACTCCACGCATTGAGTATATTCTGTTTAGTACATTTAAAGATACAGAGTTAAGTAGGGAATATAATATTAAACCCAGTTTATCTGAAAATAGTTGGGCCTTACGACAAGTGGGAGAAGCATTTGACCTGTCGAATAGGGATGAAAGAGGGTGTTCCTACTGTATTTTACATAATCCCTCCTTTGCGTTAACCTCGACAGGCATACAAATTGGGCTGGCTAACCCTCCCTATTTTACTTTAGCAACTAATTCTTTGCAGATTCAGGTCTCATACCAAGTTGCCCATACAAATACCGCCTTGTTCGTATAGTTCAGAGGTTCTCAAAATGTGAGTCAGGACTCTCCAGGACTCTGTCGTGCTTTTAGAGATGACTTCAAGATGAATCAATGATCATTTTAATTGCAATATTCATAGTCTTTTAACCACTATAACAACTGAGCTCTGTTATTGGAGCTCGGACAGGCTTTGGGATTATTGTATTCCATGATGGGTGAGAGAATGTACCCTGGGAGCTGTGAGAGAGGCTTGGAAACCCCCTGACATCTAGCTCGTCTCCGTTAGCCCTTAATCCAGACCCCCAGACGTGAGCAACATGCCAATGATCGAGACCATTAATCTTTCATTGAGTGCTCAACACTAGCACAGAGAAGTGTTTGAAGACCGCATCTACACCCCTCACACACACCTGTGAAGTGTGCACCAATGCACACACACACGCTAATGCACACGCATGCAGTGATTGTCACCATCCTGGCTAATGCTGAATTGTTCCATATAAATAATTATTAAAGACTACTATATTTGGACTTTAGCTACACCAAATTACTTTATTATTCAAGTAATGTACTGTATATGTGACTTCTGCAGACAATAGCACATCTACCAAACCATGTCTATTGTCTTATTAAATGTGATAATAAAATATACAGTGTATTGTGTACTTTGATATTATTGAAAATATAGAAACTAGACACTTTCTTATTTTAATTTTTAATGATGATTTAAATAAATATAAATAAACTGAAAAGATTTGTATACTTCAAGTATCCCCATCTGATAAACTATGTGTTGTGTGTTTTCTTTTATTTATTTATTTATTCTTTTTTATTTATTTATTGTAACATATGAGCTGAGATTGTAGTGATTTTCCCTACTCAAGGGCAAATAGCCTAAAATTATATCTGGACCCCAAAACCCACGGGTGTGTTAGAAAAACATTGCTTTATTTTAAACATTGCCAAAATCAAACCATTTATCCTATCCAGAAAATTTAATAACTGAGACGTTCAACGGATTTTCAAATCTTGAGTTTCTTTTAACTAACCACGATGGCTGCTCATATCTTTCAGAAAACAAATGCAAAATCTATCTTATTGTGTTTTTTTTTTTATTTATTAAAACAAATTAATAAATAAAAAGACATTTATCCACATTCTGAAATTAACATGGAATTTACCACACTTTGGGTTAATAATTTGGTAATCTGACATCAATTGTCGTGACAACAAGAAATCGAGGATTTTACATATTCATATTTCAATAATAGTAGCCTATGTAGAGTTCCCCCATATTTTCCCCAATACTGGTAACACTTATGAGCACTTTAAACAATGCTATAGATTTTCCATGTTTTGAATTTCTTTTTAAAATAATATTTATGTTTTTTTCTTATTTTAAGATTTATGACATTTTAACTGTGTTATACTGCACAAAACACATTTTGAGCACAAACATCTATTAGCCATGATTGTGCTCCTTACATAGTCACATAGACTTCAGGAGACGAGTGAGAAAGTATCCCAGAGTAACATGTAACAGGACTCAGGAGCAAGAAATCTCCCAGAAATGGCTTGCTTACCATGTCTTACTCAAACATTTAATAATTTAGTAAATTGGCTTGAATTCACACACTAATGGGGACTGTAGTCACTTCACATCATTCCACTAGTCATTAACCTTAGTCTTTGTCTATCCTTTCCCTACCTTGCATTTGCGCCCGTCCACAGTCTCTTCGTAATACTCCTCGCCGACATGGAAGTTAATTTCGGTGGTGCGCACTGTGGTGGAGGTTTTGATGTAGAACTGCTCTCCATTTTGACGGACCTCCACGTGGGGCTTAGAGGCCGCGGCCACTGCCACTTTCCTCAGCATGGCGTTCACGCCTGAGTGACATCCCCACGGACAGGGGGCATGGTAGGGGAGATGGAGCGGAGATGGAGAGAGGATGGAGGAAAAGGGTGTAGAACATTAAACACATTCCTCTAGGAACAGACTGACATGGGCAATTTTAAACAAAACCTATTAGGCCTACGTTTTAAATTAGATGTGAAGAATATAACATAACACCACACCACAGGGAATATAAGGGGGTGCAGGTACCCCTTCAGCCCGACTCTCAGAACAACCATCTGCAGAACCTGAAATTAGTGTGAGATGCATATCCAATTTTTTATTTTAATAATATGACTTTACTTATGACTGGGTATTAAAAGGAATTAGTTACATTACTATATTGCTTTCACAATCACAACCCTGCCTTACCCCTTCAGAAAAGTGACAACCTGTGTAGCCAGCTCATTTTAGAATTGAATCCTCTTTATTGGAACAATAATGAACCTTAGGAGTCAACAATCAGCCAAAGTGAAAACATTGCAGCCTCTCAAACCAGATGATTGGACAGGTTGGTTCAATTAGCCACCCTAAGTTTGCTAGGAACAGAAATATCGTTCTTGTAACGCAATAATGCAGCATTACTACTGTATTATTATAACTTTTATGAAAAAATTAACTAACTGGAAAATAATATGAACTACTTACTGTAATAATATTACAGTAAGAAGTTACTAGTAGTTACTAGTAACTAATTACTGCCCAACAATGTTGGTGACACACAATCTGATCTGATCACTTGCAAATCACAGTGAGTACAATATATTTAGATCTGATATGTGTGAACACAGCCTAAAAGTGTGACTGATATGGATACTATATCTTTCCAATGAGGTTGGTGTCTTTTAGACCGATAAATGTGTTCTAAATGTGTTTGTAAAACACGTTTGGCCACAACCTTCAACTAAAAAGCATTAAAAGTGAAATGTGTGAGATATTGTCTACTGAAATATCACTATCATATCAATCACTGGAGGACAGAGCAGTGCTGTCTTTTCACGTATATCGGCTGCGGCTCCTGTCATGTAGCCTATACTGTACAACGATACTAGTGGCTAAGTGAACACTGGGATTCCTTGTGTGACACTGTATCCTGGTCTAGGTCTAGTACTTCATTGCCCTTTTATTTTGATAAAAGTGTAAGATCCTATTGACAAAGGAAAGCAGAGACTTTGCATGTCATTTGTAAAGCAATGCCGTTATGTACTTTTCCGACACATGGAATTCAGTAATTAGCAAGATACCATGATCCAAAACTGAAACCATTGCAGTCCATTTTGGTGAAGACCAAATAATGGAAATATGTGCTGATGACATACAACATTTTTTGAAGCTACCATGTTGTCAATGTATAACAGCTGTATTCACCAACCCCACCCAGAGGCAGTCAAGCCATTTAATGGGTGTCATGCATTATCAACTTAGAAACTTCAATGCTGTGTTTCGTCACTGAAAGCTATTCTATTGCCTGTCTGAGTACAGACAGTTACTGTAAGTCTTTAACATTATGTTTATATGTTCTCAACCATTTCAAGATTGATTAATGACACATTACTGAATGACAAATGACAACAAATATGTATAAAAGGCCTTTTAAAACGATACGTAATGAAACTATGAAGAAGAGCAGCTAACATACTGAGCATTTGCGGACAAATAGCAATGACGGAATAGATGGCCTCAGGAAAGTCTGGACCCCATCTTGTTCATGTGCCAATGCACAACCAATGTATCCATTTAATTTTAATAACAGGGTTAAGCGTGCAACATCAATGGTATAAAGATAAATATTAATCACACAAATCAGTGGAAATGTTGCTACTAACTTTTCACTTAGTTCATTGTCATTAAATAAGAACTATTTTATATGTATTCTTTCAAATACTCATATCTGCTGCTGAAACACTTATCCTATCTTAAATTATTTTATCTTTACTGTATTTCCTTAAATGCACTTGTATGTAGGTTCCTGGAGAGACTTCTCCACAATAACCAAGCATAGCCTAAGTACTCCACATGATGCAACAGCAGATTCAGATGTGACTCCAACAGACTGCCTGTGCCATGCTTAGAATATCCAGTTTTAGTGTGGGCACTGCATGCCACACAATTCAGTGTGTAACCCAAAGCGTCCAAATCATGGTTACAATTATCAGACAAGACTTAAAAGGGGCGAAGGAACAAAAGATAGGACGTCGGGGAATACTATTGAACTCCAGACATACTCCACTGGCATTTCTAATGCATGGCCTACTTAAACGATTAACATGAATAATGCCCCCCACCCTTCCCCTACCCTCAGCCATTCTCCCAGTAACAACAATACCATGCCTGTTTGGGATGAATGTTTCATATCTCCTGTACAGCTAAAGGGGGATTCCTAAGTGTCTCTCCATAGATCTCTTCCTCTTTTCCCACGACGCCCTAAAGAGCAATGCTGTATGTTGCTGGAAGTCCGGCACTTCACAAAGAAGTAAAGAACAGCCTTTATTTTTTTCTTATTTTTTTAAGTTCGTGATTAATAGTCTACCTCATGCGGTGATGCACTGTTGATGAGGCGGAACAGTATGGATGCACTATTTTGAAAGGAAGGGATGAATGGAGAGAAGGAGAGATGTGGGGTGGGCAGACGGGGAAGAGGGGGTGTGAACGACTTACCCAAGGCTCTGAGAAGTTCGTCAAAATTCTCACTGCTCTTCATCTTCCAGATGCCGGCAAAGTTGGGCATGTCTGCTGCAGGCTGGCCGTTTAGGGGTGTGTATGTGAAAAGAACCTGTTCTACACTGTGCTCTCTCTCTCTCTCGCTCTCTCTCTCTCCTCTTTTATCTCTGTGTCTTCCTCTCTTCCTCACGTACCCTGCCTCGTCTTCCTCTCTCGTAACTCTGTATTTGTTCTTTCTGTCCCTGGTCTCTCCTTCACACTATTACAGTGAGTGTCTCTCTTGGTTCCTTTTAACGCACACACACACACACATAAAAAATTTAAAAAAAACTATTTCACACTGTCCTTTGCCTGTACCCATACATAAACACAGACTGTGACGTTGACCTGGCTGTCTCAGTGAGCTCTAAACAGTGTGCCGGCTACTCGCTCATCAGCTCTGTTAAAGCTACTGTTTTTAAAGAGTCCGTGGAGGTCCCTCCTCCAGAAAGCTCTGTGCCATTAATACACTACAACAGGACAGATTTATTGGTGGTCTCTGGAGAGTTATTTTTTCTACATATTTTTTATCAACAGGGGTTATTGAAAAATTATTTAAAAAAAAAAAAGATTAGACTTTTGGGACTTTATTACAACACAGAAAATAGTTCAGTACAGATAAGTATAAAGAAGGATTCTACCTTGTACACAACTTTTCTTCTTTAGTATTATGATACTCTATTTAGTAAGAAGTACCACAATTGGGCCTTAACATTTAAATCTGCAACTGAGGTGACTTTTGCCAAAGCACTTGCTCTGAGTTAAGCAATAGAACTTCAGACAGGCTAACTGAATATCTCCTGGGTGAATTTTATTGACCATGAATGTGAATGTACATTGTACATGTAGGCTATGTCTAGTCGTGCTTTATTAATTAAATAAAGGATTCATACAAAGATTAAATTGGAAAAGTGAATCAGAAATATATTTTTCTCACCAATGAACGTGTATGGTCTTTTTAAAAGGGAAAATACTGTTTTTCAGGTCCACACACTATTACACTCATAGCTCAAGCCTATATGTTATAAACATATGGATTTCCCTTTACATAACACACTGCGTACTGTATATTATAATAATTTTATGGGTAAATCCCTGCTTTGAGGATTTTTTAAATGTGCTTTGAGAGCCATCTGCTCTTTATAAAAATTGTCAAAACATTTTGCTGAGATGGAATTTATTTATTTATTATTAAGTCAAAACAGTAGGAATAAACAGCAACTACTATAACTCAACTCAGCAGCACTCAGTTTTGACAGTTTGTGAGGCATGCACATTGTCTTACAAATTAACTACAGAATTGTTGCACCTGTCCATTTATGTACAAACAATATGTTCCCGAGGATCTATTATCATTTGGCTCCAAATGGCAACCATTTGCATAATAATTTTTTGTGAGCCGAGTACCATTCTCTGACTTAAATGTTGAGTGCATTCTTTTAATGCTTGGCCTACTTATATAGCCAGTAACACACAAAACAGGTAACACACGCACGCACACACACACAGTCTTAAATTAATAAAGGTTAGGCAATTTTGCTTTGAATTGTGTTTTTTATATACATAATGTGATTTTAGTAAAAACACTAATCTTATAATTACAACAAATAGTAAATAAATAAATAATTTAAATGTTTTATCGTTATACAGTCCCCCATCAGTGGGTGGCAGTATATGTGTTTCATACATTTGTTTGCACCACTTGTAATACAGAAGAAGACAGCACCGAAGAAGAAGAAGGGCGCGGATAAACGGGAGTGGTGGTTGTCATGGCTTCTCCAGTGATGTAAACGCGCTACCAAAGTTTGATGTTTTACATTTATATGTAGAGGTAAGTGTATAGTTGTTGCAAGTTAGCTGTTAGCTCTCTTGTCTATCCCGAATTAGCATGGTATTCTACGATGACCCGACGTTACAGGCCGTGTAGACGAGCTTTATTTGGTGCACACTGATGTTGAACTGCTACAGTGCTAGCATCATTCTCAGATATAGAGTTTATATATATGATATGTGATATATCATGGTCTTGAGCAAGAGAAAGTCTGGTCCTCCTAACTACAGTACCGTAGCACAATCAAATGGCTGGAGTATATATTTACTCATATATATATATATATATATATATATATATACACTCATACGTTCATGGGAACTTAATATCTAAAGTGACATATACTGTATAGGCTACTGATTTGAGGGTTTCTTTTTTGCCCACTTACTATACGTTTTACTTTATTTAATCTGTGCGACAAGTTTACAACCCTCTCATCTGTTTTAGGTTCAAGTAGTTTGCTCAATTTGCAGGAATAACAATGACCACTCAAGTAAGACGTTCATATAATTGTAAATTCAATCTCAAATATAATTTTAGAACAAATTCAAGCATTCATTGTAAAATGTTTTTTTTGTTACAGTACAGCATTCT
Source organism: Typhlichthys subterraneus (assembly GCA_027564835.1). Classification (NCBI taxonomy): domain Eukaryota; kingdom Metazoa; phylum Chordata; class Actinopteri; order Percopsiformes; family Amblyopsidae; genus Typhlichthys; species Typhlichthys subterraneus. The sequence continues at coordinate 9,481 of JAODUH010065813.1, forward strand.
TTTCAAGCAAGAACATGGTGAGCATGGTATTTGTATACATTATACACGTGTATAGTCAAATGCATGATCCCAGACCTATTTACCTGTGACTATGACAAATTGGGAAAGAAAATATCAGGTAGTTAACACTCAACACTTGTTTTTGGGTATTCTCTCACAGCTCACGACGATGCTATTTGGACAGCAGCATGGGGCAAAAGTGAGGCAGATGCAACAGAAACCATTATCACTGGCTCACTAGATGACACGGTAAAGGTCTGGAAATGGTGAGTTCTGTTTCCTACCCTGCCCCTGCCATATCCCCATTGTGTAAGACAAGTCAACAAAGAAGTGAAACTACTTGATAAATGTGTTAAAGTTTGGAAAAAAACAATTAGATTTTTTTTTCTCGTGACATTAAAGATGTCTCTTTGCTGCTCCTCACTCAGGTCGGATGAGAAGCTGGAGCTGCAGTGGACCCTTGAGGGTCACCAGCTAGGCATTGTGTCAGTGGACATAAGTCACAATGGAGCTATTGCTGCATCCAGCTCTCTAGACGCTCACATCCGCCTCTGGGACCTGGAGTCAGGCAAACAGATCAAGTCCATGGATGCAGGCCCAGGTAGGTCCACAGTAGATGCATGTTTTATATGTTGGGTTGTATGGTGAGGGGAAGGGAAGGAAGCTGTTCTCTCAGAGCGTTCTCTGTGACCCAGAGCTGAATATTAATAGAATATATACGTAGGTTCAGGTTGTGTGTGTGTGTGTTCTTTTTTTGTAATAAAAGATGAAGCATTGCATTATTAGTTATTTCATTATTATTATTATTATTATTATTATTATTATATATCTTTTTTTTTTTTTACCGCTGGTATAACAACATACTCCAGGTCTGAGGTGATAATAGTTAGAGTTAATCAACTGATTCATACAAAGGCAAGGCATCATATGATAAATACATTAATCGTCATGTACTACATCACATAATACAACAATGTTACCACAATATTGTTAAGCAAATCATTCAAGATCAAGACACACATTATCATCAATTGTAAATTAATTACCAACCTTTTGAGTCTGGATGGTTCATCTCTCCTGTCTGCAATTTTGTCCGTTTTCAGACTACCAATAACACGCATTCCATGTCGTTAACATACTTCGTACATCAGTCAGTTGCACACATTTCGTTTTTCATTTAGTTTGCATCCAAAGTTTTTTTATATATATTTATATATATTTTTTATTTATTTATTTATTAGTGCTACTGTAGGCCTACGTTTATATTTTTCTGTAAAAACTTTAACCAGGACATGGTGCGTCAGAAGAAGCTTCTGTAGCTATCTTGCTTCTAACTCACCTCTACCCATAGAACTATATGCCTCTACCCCGTAATTCTTATTTTTCATGGACGCCTGGACTACCAGTACACCAAACAGCTACTAACAGAGTTATAAATGTGTACTAGACTCTTCTGAACTCTTAAAGATGAATCGCTAAAGACAGGCGTGATCGTAAAGGTTTACTAGCAGAGGGAACGGTTGGACCCAGGCATGCCTAATGACGTAAGACATAACAACCGGATAAATGTATAATACAATAATTGTTCTACTGATTTTCTATATCATATTCGAAATGTCATTTCAGTAAAATGTCAATTTTGTGTTCGTCTATGAGCGTTGAGGAATTAATCTTCATACTATTTGTCTGCCCCTATAATATTAATAATGAAGCTTTTTTCCTGTTTTGTCTTCTTAGTGGATGCGTGGACGGTTGCCTTCTCTCCTGACTCAAAATACATTGCGACAGGAAGCCACCTTGGCAAGGTCAACATCTTTGGAATGGAGAGTGGGAAGAAGGAATACTCTCTGGACACACGAGGAAAATTCATCCTGAGCATAGCTTATGTGAGTTAACCTGCTCATGCCGGCTAGGTGCTGGCTCAGATGAGCCAAGACAAACTATGGGGAGAGGATCGACTAAGAACAAATGTATGCCTTAACAATATTTAACACAATTTTTACAATTTAACAATTTTTTTTTTTTTTTTTAAAGTTGAGTACAACTTTGAATGTTCCCTGTGATGGAAAATTGAAACACGCTTTCCAGCTTTTACAGAAAGAAAGTTTAATGAACTAGATTTCTGAGAGAACTGCTCATTCATAGTGTACTAGACAGATTATGTAACGCTTACGTATTGTCCGTTTATTATGGCTGTGCCATTATTGTTAATGTACATGTAGAGAAGAGTGCCTTTTTAAACAAACTGGTGAAGTTCCCAGACCTCCACACAAATCCTGCTAAACTTTCTCTAATAAACTCTCTCCAGTAAACCCTCTGTCAAGAAAGTGAGGGATTAGGTAATGAGGCATTGCTTGCTTTGCTCTACAGAGCCCAGACGGAAAGTACTTGGCGAGCGGAGCCATTGACGGCATCATCAACATCTTTGACATTGCCACTGGAAAGCTACTCCATACGTTGGAAGGTACAGCCTTATTATCATAATTAACATCATTACCAGTAGGGTTTTTACACATACAAAGTAACATTTGTATAGCCAGTAATGATCAGTAATAACTGTATTTAAAGACAAGAGTTGCATATTCCCTACACACACACACACACACACACACGCATTATATTTAACACGGGTAAAAAGAATCCATAGTTAAATGGTGAAGAGACCTCGTGCGGTGACCATGCTTCCCTCTCCTCAGGTCACGCTATGCCCATCAGGTCCCTCACCTTCTCCCCCGACTCCCAGCTCCTGGTCACAGCGTCTGACGACGGCTACATCAAGATCTATGACGTGTGAGTTTGTGTGTGTGTGTGTGTGTGTGTGTGTGTGTGTACGCGGGGAGGTATTTTTGTTAGCTCCAACAAGGGTTGTTTTAA
>JAODUH010065834.1:0-17041 GCA_027564835.1 Typhlichthys subterraneus
GGCTGCAATGTTTTCACTGTGGCTGATTGTTGACTCCTAAGGTTCATTATTGTTCCAATAAAGAGGATTCAATTCTACAATGGGATGGCTACACAAGTTGTCATTTTTCCGAAGGTGCGAGGCAGGGTAGTGATTGTGAAAGCAATGTAGTAATGTAACTAGTAACGTAACTAATTACTTTTAATACCCAGTAATAAGTAAATTAATAGCATTACTTTTTGCATAATATGCATATGTTTATAACATATATGTTTATGCTTATACCATATATGCCCCTCTCTCATATAGCCTACACACACAATACATATCCCTCTCTCATATAGCCTACACAATACATATCCCTCATATAGATTATACAATACATATAATTTAGCCATACACACAATATATGCCCCACTCACATACACACCAGTGCTGTGTGTGTGTACAACAACAAAGAGTGAATGAGAGTAAGATATTTGATAGGGATGGAAGCAACAGACACAATGCTTGCTTACATTTTGCCTAAAGTTGGTAGGCTTATTCTATGTATGTTAATATCTCTGCAACCTAAACTATATGGGCCCACCCCCTGGTGAAATTATACTCCTACAAAGCCTTTGTTCTCTTATCGCCACGTGCAATTATTAACCAGAACAAGTTAAATTGACTGGTTGTTTCAGCTATAAACCTTCCCTGTTGAGTCACGTGGTTTTACCCTCGGGTGTCTCTGTAGATGCGAGCTCGCCAGGTAGAGAGAGGTGCTGAACGATGACGTCAGGCTCCTGGCCTTAGTTACGAGCACTCAGCGGCCTGGGAGTCTTATACTCTCTCCCATTATCATATCTGTCCCTTCTCTTAACGGGGGATTTTCATCTGAGCTCTTCCCCGCTCCTCTCATCTGCTCCAACCCCACGGCTTGCTTTTGCCTCTCTCATTTCCATCCTGGTCCCGCAGGGACGCAAGCGCAATCGATTACGCCATTAACTCGTTCTATACCCGCGCCTATGGAGATGGTGGGCTCCGCATGCCTGTAGCATAAGCGATATAGCTACTTCTTATTCTCGTCTGCTTATTTACAGCCTATGGCTTTCTCTAAGTATTAACAAAAAAGGTTAATGACAATAGATATAGAGGTAGGCCTTTGCTGGGTTGTGTTTGTGCTGCTCTAAGATTGTTCGATTAGACACATAACTGCTCCCGGTGGTCGGTCGCACCTTGCGTGGTGCGTGAAAGCGTGTGTGAGTGGGTGAATGTGAGGCAATACTGCTGAAGGTTAAAAAAGCGCAATATAAATGCAGTCCATTCGGGTGGACAAACGCGACACATCTAATCTGTGGGTATATACTGTTGCGGCCTACATGCGAGGGTCCAGTGTACGTCTGTCTGTACTGGTCCGGGCCTTAGTCAGAACCTGCGGCTTTACGCACGTCTGTCACGTGACAGTCCCGTGGGAGAATTAGCATAGAAGACAAATAAAGGACCCGAGCAAAAACACCAGTCTGCCCTCCTGTTCCTTTCTCCTTCTCTTAAAGAAGGGAGCAGATCCATTCTGCCTAATTCGAGCCTTGCTCAGGGACAGCTCGCGTGGCAGATTGCGCTCTAATTAGTTTATGGGGAATTTAATTCAATTAACTTTCCACAGCTCCGCGCGCCCCGCCGCTGGGCCCGCTTTCAGAGCGCGGGGCCAGAGCTCGAGATCTAATTAGCGTGTTTGGAGAAGCTCTCCTGCGCGCGGCCATCCCTCGCTGCTCCAGCTGTGGCGCACACTGCTCTCTCTCTCTCTCTCTCTCTCTCTCTCTCTTTTACTCTCTCTCTCTATCTCTCTCTCTATCTCTCTCTCGCTCTCTCTCTCTCTTTTACTCTCTCTCTCTCTCTCTTTTACTCTCTCTCTCTCTTTTACTCTCTCTCTCTTACTCTCTCTCTCTTTCTATTTTACTCTCTCTTTTACTCTCTCTCTCTTACTCTCTCTCTCTTTCTATTTTACTCTCTCTTTTACTCTCGCTCTCTCTTTTACTCTCTCTCTCTCTCTCTCTCTCTCTCTCAGACACACACACACACACACAAGTGTGTTCTCTTGGGACCTGCAGTTTTTATCCTAAAACGCTTATTTTTTTAAGTAACATGTCTTTGTCCATTATGATAATATAAGTTTGGTACGGTGCATTGGAGAGACGTGCGTCGCATATGAATGACCGCATTAAAACAATGCCTGTGCGTTTTGGTTTATGGAATTTCAAAAATGTTGGACTGACGTGCATTGCAATCAGCGCTGGCCCGTTTCCTGCGGTCGGCAAGGAGCGTATGCATACTTTTCCGGACCCATTTTGAAGCAGCTGGCCTGCATTATATCAAGCACAAATATAGGCTATTCTCTCATGGACCCTCTTTTCTAATATATATGACGCTCGATTTTCTTCGCATATTGTTTTGATACTGACCCAAAATAATTCAGTTTGAAACATTGACCATGTCTACATAATCTACATTATAGGCTAAATTATTTTAATATATAGCCTATCCTATCGCCCATTCATGTAGCCAATACAAATTAAGCCTGTACTACTTTAAATAGAAATATAGCGAATATTCACATAGTTTATACTCTAACAGACGTTTTGTAATTTTTCGCTCAATAATCATTTGATTGGCAATTGTGCACCAGTCAGATGCTGTCGCGGGCTGCTGGCTCTAATCTGGTTAGACGGGCCCGTCGCCTCGAGGCGCTGCGTCACGGTACATTTAGGTAATTCAGGCCTGAAATGTGGCTACTGGTGTACCGACGGGACCCCCGTCTCGTGCCCACCGTCTTTCATCCATCACAGGATAAATCAAATGCACGCGCCGAGCCGCCAAACCCCGTTCGGGTAGAAACGTTAACGGAAGAAACTGTGATTTTATACACGGTCCGACCTCCAAGGGAAGAAGATCTATTAGGAGAAGTGATGAAACGACACATTTCAGGGACACAGGTAAAAGCAGTCTGTCTGAAGACTGCCTAATGGTTGGTTCGTTTCAACGAACTGTCATTCCTCGTGAAAATTAATAGGAGTCTATACGTTCAGTGCTTTAAGTTGCAGTCTACATTTCCAGTTATGGCTGCACGAAATGTATTAGCTAATTAAGGCCTTTATGTTTTCATTTTGATTATTGTTACATTTGAATTTGTTCGCCTATTGAGTGAATCAAACCAAATGACATAAAAGGCCATATCAAATCTAAGTTAATTTAGGAAATAGGCAAGTTAAAAATGTGACTAAAAATAAAACTCAAGGTAAACTATATCGAAAAAAATGATTAGTCATATTTTGTTAGCCTATTACATGCTATTGTTAAATATCTAACGGGATCCATCGGCCTATAGAAAAATTTAAATAATTATTATTTAGGCTATTATTTTTTTTATTATTATTATTAGCCTACACTAGATGATATATAAGCCAACACGTAGCTGTATACAGATACATAATGTAGGCTAGCTATAGTTATATAATTAAATCAAATATAAATAATGAGCCCTATGCAGACCGATACTATTTTAACAATGTAATTATATTGTTGGCGTTAAAGAAAATTATATTCAATTTTACTATCGGTGGCCTAATGTTCCAATGTTATTTAGGGTAGCCCCTTTATATGTGGATCAGCAAAACATGTAGGCCTATCATAGTTTGGCTGTGGAAGTCACATTAGGCTTAATTATTTACGGATACTGTGTTGGTCATTATTTAGCCTATTAATTTAACACTTTACAATAGCCTATAGCCTATGTGATAAATGTGCTTTGTAGGCATTTACGTTTGAGCTTGTGACTGACCTTCTGGTTTATTTCACGATCAAACATCGACACGATTAGGCTACAACATGGACAAGCTTGAGTCAATAGATGTTTCAATCTATTGGCACGGAACCCGCTTTTTTTTTACATCAATCTGTTGTGATTGCGTGATGGATCGGCAATGCCTGCTTTTTGATTGACAGCTTCACATGCTCTTCAGACCACCACTGTGTGCCACTGGAAAGAAAGCGGCTGGGCCTCCCGCGTGGCCTTTCTTTAAACCTCAGCGCCGGTGCTGTCCTATTCTTTAACCATCCCTGAGAGAGCCCCATCCATTTCACCCTTTCATTGTTGTTGTCTCCGTCCGTCCTTCCGTAAAATTTCCCACATATCCATCAATTTATTTTATGTAGTAGTCTACTCATCCTGACACATTTCTCGCAGTCCAATCGGGATGCGCCCCTGTGGCCCAGGCCTAGTTGTAGCCTATACGGATAGAGCCAGTGTATCGGAAATCTCCATCGGAAACAATTACTGTCACGAGAGGGTGGGAGAGAGCGACTCTTTGGAATTAAATTACGGTTTATTCTCCGCAGATCATGTCCTTGTTTTCGTTGAAATATTATATTTTCTGATTATAAAGCCAAAGGAGCAATTCATTGGTTCAAAAAGTGACCCATGACGGCCCTAGCGTAAAGGAGACTTTCTCTAACGCCATCGAGAATATAAATAGCGACCGTGGAGGTGGCACATCTGGGCTTGTTTATGTTTCCCAATTGGTGACGTGAGGAGTGTTGTGCGACAATTGAACCCCCACCCCAAACATTTGGCTTAATGGGCCCTCCAGGTGGAGCCTCTTCCGACCATTACCCCCCTTTCAGTTGACTCAGGCGTCATGAATGTAAAAGATCCCCGTTACTGTTTCCGTTAAATCGCCCATGAATTTAAAAGTCCAAAGTTAAACCCAGAAGTCCCCTGCGTTGGTGCGCCATAGGGCAGATTAGGGACTTGGGAGAGACTCTTTGAAGGGATTATGGGTTGAAACACTTGGAAAGGCGATAGAGTATAGGGTCGTTGCTCCTTTTTTTAAGAAAGGGGGGCATCGGGCTGAGCAGTTTAACTCTGAAACAGTTTAAGTTTCTTGGTAAACTCACCTCTGAACCCGCCAGACGGGCCATGGTCACACAACAGACGGCATTGCCTGGGAGTTTTCACTCTAAAATCAGACAGTATAGGCTATAAAGAATGGCGCAATACGAAAAGCAACTCGACCAAAAGTTGCCTACTCGGTTTATATTCAAGGACCTTAAAAATCCCCTAAAATGCAATAGAAAATGCTACTTATTCAAAGGGGTCCTGTGTAAAATTCAAAGAAACATTAGGAAATATTTGGCATATATAAATTCATTTTCAGCACATGTACAGTGCACACACAATTACACATTTGTTTAAATTAATGATATAATTTAGGGTGTTGTAGCATATATACAGCAAGGCAATGTTTAGCCTAAAAACAATAACTGCGATGGAGTTTAGGTTTACCTGGACGTCTAAAGTTCTAATTATCCTATTTCTGCTGTTTAATATCATAAACATAGTAGCCTATACTAAATAAATTAACCCAATATGCTATTAACCAAGCGCTATTAAAACAGTTGTTCATTCAAGACGTCATTACCATATTGTTTAGGCGCATCGGCTAATAGTATTAAGACGCATCTATACGCAGCCGTTGGTCAGACGAAAATAAGAGAGTACAGTATGTTATTGTACATTATGCGCGCATGCAGCACTACCACGCTGCAGATTTAGCTAATGGAATTATCGCGGTCGAGTAAAAAACAAATTATTGCGAGGATAACGTTATTATTTGTTGGGAATTATTAGCTAACAAAACGCCTTTTAATTATATGAACTAACATCAATACGTATATCTTTAAAGCTGCTGCACTGTTACTTGAAATGTTTAGCCGATTTGTAAACCAGAAGAACCATGGTTTTGAGGTCTGAGACGAGGCCGTGCCCGTGCGGGAACACGACTTATCACCTGACACCCAACAATAAAACCAATTTATCAGGCGTCAATACGTTTAATGTTGTAGTGCGGTATAGCTCACTTGTCAGGTGTCTTTTTTTGTAGCCAATTGAAGGCCTGCGTCACATTGACGCCCATTCGTGTGGCGTCTTGGTCGATCTGATAGGAATCAAATCAGAGCTTTTAATCAGGAATCTCCATCATCTCTGAATGTCGTTCACCCTCACAAACACTCATAGGCCCACGCGGTTGCATTGAGGTGAGAGGGGCTTTTCAAGTGGAACGATTGGGGAAGAAATCCTGCATTATGAGAGAACGTGGCTTTTTCGCCTGATAGAGATACGGCGACTTACACCGTATTAGCAGCCTGCACGACATAATGTCGTGAAAAACATCTTCTCATTCTTATTGCGTGTCCGTAGGCTATATGAAACGCAGTATCGGTGGTACCTGCGCGTGGGCGGTGCGCGCTGTGGGAGGGGGCTGTCCGTGCCCCCCCCCCCCCCCGATAGACTCGCGAGCCGTTGTCATGGAAAACTAGACCACCGCCTCGCCATTGTCTCGCGCTCTGCCAAGTTTATTATAAACGCTCCCGAGCTGCAGCGCGCGCCGTCAAACGCAGCACGAGCGCACGCGCGGCGGTCAGAAGGGTGAGACAGGGAGACGAGGAGGGAGACTCGGGAGCAGAGGGAGGGAACGGGGAAGACACGTTTGAATGAGAAACGGGAAATATCTGGATTCTTTTTTCTTTTGCAACAAAGTGAAGAAGAGCCTCGGGAAAGAAACCACTTTCACTCTTTTAGCTGCATTTTGGACTGAAAACTCAAATCAGTTGGAGCTTTCACTCGAAAGACAAACCAATGCGAAAACAGCTTTATAAATATTATACCACAAAAAAAAAATAGGCTAAATTATAGATAAGTAAACATTTGTTAATAAACAGTAACAACGCCGTTGCCGAACAGGCTAGCTGGGTTCTGTCAGTCTCGACCTCCAGCGTGCTCCATCCATGTATAAAATGGATTACTCTTATCTGAACTCGTACGACTCGTGCATGGCGGCCATGGAAGCCTCGGCATACGCGGACTTCAGCTCATGCAGCCAGGCCAGCTCGTTCCAGTACAACCCGATCCGGAGCGGGCCGTTCTCGAACCCGGGATGCACGCCCCTCAGCACGGCGAGCTGCACCCTGGGCGCCCTGCGAGACCACCAGCCCACGCCATACTCCACAGGTATAGTCCTACAATGACATCATGTTTTTATTGGCCAGTGTATAGATTATATATAGGCCTATTATTATTATTATTATTATTATTATTATTATTATAGGTGTCTTTGCATTTGTTTGTTTTAATCTTATTCTGGTGGTCATAAGATTCAATTCCTCTTACATGACAGTTAAAATGCAAATACAAATATCTTGGATTTAGACAAATCTAAAGCAGTTTATTATTATAAATTCAAACGTTTCAATATACTACTGCTTTAATTCAATGGTCATTATTATTTGCTTCATGGACCAAACGTGTAGGATATACAGGCCTAAAGTCAATAATAATGTACTGCATTTTAGCAGTTACTGAATATTTACGGCAAAACAAACATTTAATTGACAATAAACATTATACATTCCCTGTTTATTGTTTAACATTGTTTTGCCGCTTAATTTTCAAAAACATTCTTCAAAATTGCATGAATTCTTAACAACGGCATTTTGCCTAACTATTATAACTATAACTATAATTATTCTCATTATCGTATTTTACTTATAGTCTACATTTAAACTACAGCATATATATTTTTATCAGCATATTTGTCTTCTTAATATTTAATATTTAATATAAAGTATTTTGATTATGTTTTATATCTGTATTTATAACCACATCAACAAAACATAGCAAGACAGCTTGCACCTTTAAGATGTTCTACAAGGCCGGAAAACAATATTCCGTAAGACGCATTGAGAAAATTCATACAGTTTAGAACATTAGAATCCAAACCCTTAACTATAGTTCCTGTTGAATTATTATTATTTTAAACGTTGATGTAGACTATATCTAAACAAATAAAAAACAGTATTCATAAAACATTCATATTAATCAATGTAAGCTAACATAAGGCACTAATATGCGGGCTGTGTATGTTTTAGATCATTTTGCAATTTGTTTAAATGGCAAGATAGGTCTATTGAAAAATGTTAAGCCTAGGCTAAATTCAATTTTATATTATTACATATCTGTATAACAGTTACGCATGAGTTAAACTTTGTCGTTGTTGTTGATATTATTATTATTATTATTATTATTATTTATTTGTATTATTTATTTTATTTATTATTATTATGTTTAACTGCCAATGATGTTTTGCGACCAGCCACAAGCTGACGTTGTCCCATCTTTCACAGTTCCCTACAAGTTCTTCTCGGACCCCTCCGGCCTGAACGAGAAGCGCAAACAGCGGCGCATCAGGACTACGTTCACCAGCTCCCAGCTGAAGGAGCTGGAACGCGTGTTCGCGGAGACGCACTACCCGGACATCTACACCCGCGAGGAGCTGGCGCTAAAGATCGATCTGACGGAGGCCAGGGTACAGGTACGAGCGAGCACGAGATCCATCCCCACCGCGAGAATCATCAGAACCTCCTGCCAGCCCCAGTTCATTTCACGAAGATTATATTTAGAATCAGAATCATTAGAATCAGAATGATCATACAATAACACATTGGCAAACATCGGAATAAAGCGAGCTGACCATTTGTCTGATGAATTTATTGGCCACTCAAAACATATAATATCATATTTCTTTGTGTACATCTTGAGGACATGGTCCATTGACATTAGCTTCACACTTCAGCTATAATAAGCCTGCGTTAATGAAGCATCCCTGTGAAACCATGTGGCTGTTTGTGTTCCCGCCACAGGTGTGGTTTCAGAACAGACGCGCCAAGTTCCGCAAGCAGGAGCGTGCAGCCAACGCCAAGTCCAGCGCCAACAGCTCCGTCGGTAGCACGGGCAGCGCGTCCAGTGGCGGTTCCTCAGGGGGGAAAAAGGGCGGTGGCGGGGAGCCCCGGTCCTCCTCGGACGACGACGAGTCCAAGGAGTCCACCTGCAGCCCCACCCCAGACAGCACCGCCTCCCTGCCCGGCTCGGCCGGCGGTAACATGGGCAGCCCCGCCAGCCTCAGCCCTAGCCCGGCCCCGCCGACCGGCTACGCCAACCCCTCCTCCGGCTCCCCGGTCCTGCAGGGGCTGAAGCCGCCCAGCTGGCCCAACCTGGGGCCCTCCAACCCGGCCATGGCGCAGCCTGCCGCCCAGACGCAGGACATCCTGAAGGCTTGGCAGCCGGCGGACAGCATGACCGGTCCCTTCGCCGGAGTGCTCTCCTCCTTCCACAGAAAGCCCAACCCGGCCCTCAACCTCAAGACGAACCTGTTCTGAGGCGCCGTGCCGAGAGACATTCTGGGGTCGGAGGGGGTCAGGGGTCACGGCGATCACTGAGCTTGCCTGCCCCTTGCCTGCTAGTACTACTGGTGTTTCTCCCTTTCCTACACCCCCTACCCCCCTCCCCCCCCCCCTCCACCCCCCCTCCTTCCCAGAACCGCTATGGGTCCATCTACAGGAAGGCGACGCGTGAGAGAGAAAAGGCTCTGCACATAAACAGATATCTAGGCTCTGGTTACTGGTTGCTCTTTTTGTTTATTTGTTTGTTTGTTTGTTTGTTTGTTTGTTTGTTTGTTGTTGTTTTTTTACCCCAAAAGGATTATAAAAAAATACAGCTCCTCAAAATGTACCCAGTCATGTTCGTATACCTTCTGCATCACCTCTGCCATGCACTGACTGAATCCCTGCCCTTGGAATCCCTGCCCTTGGACTAGAGCAAATGCTCTACAGACTAGATAAACCGCTGGTTTACATATCGATACACTGTACAGAACTGTTTATGTACTGCCCCTTAATTTATGAGCTAACCAGTATTCTGTGTCGTCCCTTTTCTTACAAACTCCCTATGAAATGACATACGTATGCACGTTCACACACACACACACACACACACACACACACACAGTTTCACATGTCGTTTGCATTGCAATGCAGGCCGTCCCTCGTGGTGTAAACCGTGCATTGAGCTGTCCCCCGAGCGACAGCCACAGCTCCGGAGAGAATGACCATGAGCTATACCGTCTTAAAGCAGATAGCTAAACACAACCCCCCTCACCGCCCTAGCAGTCTCCCAGGGGGAAAACAAAACCAAAACTGTTGCCGGCAAGCACAAGCTCCTCTAAGACCCCGATAGAGACGCCCCAGGACCCGAGAGAGCACTCCATCTTGAGCCCAACAGGGCAGTCCCAAATCCAATTAGGCCTTCCCCAATTTGTCTCCATTCTCCCATTCCTTCTGCATCCATTCCATTGCTCCCTGTGTTGTTGTTCGTTTTCTCTCTGTCAAACAGTGGGCGCTTTGTTCACGAGTCAGGCAGGAAGGACAATCGAGAGGTCACAGTGTTTTTTGTTTTTTTGTGCCTTGCGGTAAACAAGAATGATGGGTCAGACGTGTTTGTTAGCCGCATGTGGTGATGCCTCCTATCCGCTGTGGAGCAATACAGTATGACTCGGGGAGCATGTTGTTGGGGCGTATGGAGTCACAGAACACCTGACGGCTAGACAGAAAATCAGTTTCCTTAATTTACCCCTGGTAACACATGCTTCAAGAGAGATGGGTTTCCCATTGGAACAAGTAAAATATCTATAATGTGTTAGTTGATCTACCTGCCTAAGCCTGTCCAGGTTTCTCTAGTCTAGTTCAGTGTCACTAAAAGCATAACCTGTGTCTTGGTGTCCAGATCCCATGATTAGAATGAGTGGGCGAGGATCAATTCATGTGGATCCAAGTTACTTAACCTACATAACTCAAGACTACCATATAGGTTTGTTCCCTGTGGGCAATACCTGTTTGGACAAATGTTTAATAATTAATAGAGTTTAATTGTAGGCTGTAAGTACGTTTTTGCCCAAACACTGAATGTTACTTAAGATCTTGCATTAATTCCTATAATTTGTATCTGAAGGCTTTTTTGCCAGGAAAGGGTAATTGAAGGAAGTTGATTTTGATGAGACATTATGAGATAAAAAAGGGAAACCATGCCTTGCCTACAGTATCTACCAATAGAACACCAGGACATGCATTTATTCATCTTTATTTTGTCTTTAAATACCCAACAAATCCTATTTGAACTGCTACATAAAACCTTGTGAGTTTAAAATGAATACTGTAATTAGTAATATAAATATTAGGTAGCATTTTTTTCTTTTCACATTGTTCTAAGGACTTATTTAATTTCAGAGCATTCGTCTTAAAGTCCAGTATGTCCTTTAAAATATGAACTGAGGAGAACATAATGAATGAGACGTTATAGCACTACTCTGCGTATTCTGTCTAATAAATCTACATTAAGCACTATTGAAGGTGTCATTGGTTCTTTCTGTGAAAGTCTATGAATTACCAATTATAAGGCTTTTTCCTGCCAAATGCAATTCTCTACCATTATTAGCTTTCATTACTCCTAAGTATACATATGTATAATTCCTAAATGTTTTTTATTTTCAACCTTCAAACCAAAATATAGGTTCAATGGTGTAATTTCATATAGTGTGTACATTATTTAAATAGGCCTATTCAACCAACATTTGTTTTAAACCATTACAAAATCTAAAGCAGGAGCAGGTTATAACACATCAATGTATTTGCTGCGTGTTTATGGCACGTGTGACATCACTGTGCCTTAACTCTTTATTTACACATTTTACATTTTATTTTGCTCGTTGCTATTTTGTTTAACATCATTTGTGTAACATCTTTAGTAAGTGGAGTGGCTATAGATTTCAATGAGCTTGTTGCTCTTATAGATGTATTGATCTATGAGGTTAAAGTAGGCAAATAGTGTCATCAATTACTTTGATGAGTTTCTTGTCTGGAGATGGTAATTGACTGCACACGTCTGCAATATGCTTGCTGACCACTGGAGGCAGTAAACCCTTTTCCTATATATAACCACTTGTCCTTCCTCATAATAAATCAGCTCATACAATTAATTCTAAAAAGAGCACATACTTGACATTTTGTATGTCTTTGATATGCACAAAAATACTCTAAATATGTAAATTATACATATGCTTCTATATAATGACCCTTGTCACAAAGTGCAATAAAAGCATTGGTGCAAATGTAGTAAGACACTGTACTTTATGCTTACATCACTCCAGATGCTATGTATTCTTGTGTCCATAAATGTGTGATATGAAGAAATAATATGAAGAACACATAGCCTATCACTTCTAAACAGTGTTGGGCAAGTTAGGAATTGCAATAAATTAATTTTACTTTAAATTTTATATATTTATTTAAATGTACTTATTACTCCTTCAAAAATAAATATTTATTTACTTATTTACACAGTCACCCGTCTCGCCCCTTCAGAAAAATGACAACCTGTGTAGCCAGCTCATTTAAGAATGTAATCCTCTTTATTGGAACCATAATTGACCGTAGGAGTCACCAATCAGCCACAGTGAAAACACTGCAGCCTCTCAAACAAGATGATTGACAGGTTGGTTCAACTAGTCTACCCTAAATTTGCTAGGACAAGAAACATCGTTCTTGTAACATGGTAATTATTAGTTAATTGGATTAGTAATTGTAATATTATTACTGTATTGGAAATAGTAATTAGTACTGAAAAATGTAATAATATTACAGTGCCCAACATTTCTTCTAAATAATAACTCACATTTAGACCATATCTCACTTAACCCTGAAACTAAATCAAGTAACGTTAAGCACATTTGGTTCCGTTTCCATTAAGGTTAGAACCTGTCATTCATAGTAGTCAATATATAGAGAACATGGTGTGGACCTGCTGAATGTTAGAAACAGTCCTCGAAGAATGCAAGTCATAAGAAGAATGTGCATCCCTGAACACAGCGTCTACATTGATACAACTACTACCTGCATGGGTCATTAGTCTAACTAAGGAGGGCATTTTCATTTCAATTATCTCAGGAAAGGAAATAGTCCAAATATATAAATGTCCTTTGTGCATCCAGCTGTCCAGGCCTTAACTCAAATGAGTCATTAGTTACCAAGGACTTTCCTGTAGGCCCCGTCTTCCACTGTTATTTAGCAGTAACTGAATTATGCCAAGATATATAGGTTATACACTAAGTTAGGACCATTTGCTTTTTCATAACATTTCCATAGGCTATAGTAAGAGAATATTAACAGTTAATGTCCAATTTCACATGTATTTAAATATTTACCTTTCCAAGCAACTGAACCAATCACAAATACACCCTAACTGTAATCAGAGACTTAATTACCAACATGCCATATTAGCTTCCTTTTAGTTTTGACCATCATTTCCTGCTAAAACAAAACACAAAAGTATCATAATAAAAAATAAATAAAAAGAAGAATCACCCAAATTAGGAAAAACTATTTGTTTTATTTGAGGGGGGGGTGGTGGTGAGTCTGCAGCAACTTGTATTAGCTTGAACAATGGAGCACACTGACAGTTGTGTTAAAGACCTTGCAGACCATCATCTAGGGAACATACAATAAAAGCAACATGGCTGAACATTGGGTCTACAGCATACATAACGCACTAATGAGTTCAGACAAGAGATCAAGATAGCGTACTTCAGACAAAACAGGCCATCCGATAACTCTCAGAGAGCAGGAAACAATGAAGACTATGTCCATCTCTTAAATCAACACCACAATGGCACATTGTTTTTGCCTTCTGGTTTGTTTGCCAGAAGAAAAGAAATAGAGGCAGGATGTTAAGGCTACTTGTTGCTAAAACAAAAGGCAGTCTAAATACAAAATCATAATTTACCTCTTGCTCGACAGAATAACAGATACTGTTTACACATCAATGACACATAGTCTATTAATTAATTTTAATGGTTGCATGTTCCATTCCCTGGTTACTTTATAAAGCTAATGCTAAGGTCTGTCATTGAGGTTAATGCAACAGCAGCACCATCTGTTGGCTAGACAGGGAACAGACACCACAAAGTACAGAAACACTTCCAGAAAAGTAAACATTTTGGTGGATATGATTCTACTGTACTATTCTATTTTTCTATGTTAACCAACAGCTTGAAAACCACTTGAAATCTATGGACACTTTGCTTCACTTTGCAAACCAACCCTCACCTGATGAATCTATAAAAAGCATGGAGGATTAAAAACATTATATGACCAAAATCTGGGTAGCTGCCAGTAATTCTACCAGCAACATCCTTATTAAAAGTGCTGGGAAAAGCCCACTTGTAAGTAGATTGGCAGTTAATAAAAGAGTCAAAATTAACCAATATATAAGATATCCGATTTCCGCACTCTCAATGCAGGTTTGGTTGGTTCACTCAAAATTCCCTTATTCTTAAAAACACATTAAACCATAAATACATGTGGTGACATTGACACTGAATCCATACTAGAAACATAGGACAACACTTGCTAATTCCCACTACCTGAACATTGAAAAAACTCCAACCGAGTCCGTCACCATAACAACGATGGTGACGGACGGTGACCTCTGACACACAACGTCACAATGTGTGACGCGACTCACAGACCTGGTTCTGGCGTATCGGTACGGGGGAACATCCACCGTTCACTTTCCTCTCAGCTTCAATACGTTTCAATGAACCAGGAGTTGCAGGAGAAATTCCTCTGGCAACAAACGAGCAGTATGGGTTTATCCCATCCACAGCATCATCATCACCCTGCATTGTCCCACACTGTCCAACAGGTTTAAAGTAAGGCTGTTGTAGTTGTGCTGCCATCTAGGACAAATAATGACCATTAAATAAGACCGCCTCACTGACAGCCACCATGATGATAAAATACATACAGTACATCTGGAGAAACAAAAAGGACATGGATTTAACGGGGATTTAAGTGTATTGAAAATAAAAATGAATAGTACAAAGATGAAAAAAAAAAAAATAATGAGTGCAATATCTCTTAGAAGGCACAGTCTGGCATGAATTGGTACAGCTCAGCTCAGTCCAGTTCCCTGGGTTCCCCAGTTCTAGACCCATTGGGGTGCGTTTCATTTCTGCTGCTGCCTCAGGCTGTCCAGCAGGATGTGCTTGTGGGCGGGGTCCAGCACCCCAGCCTCCTCCAGGTCCTCTTCTGTGATGTCACTGGAGCAGTGCGTGCGATTGGTTAAGAGGAAACAAAGGCGGGATGAATCATGACCTTGGCAACAGAAACCTCAACATCCTCATAAGGGAAAAGTGATGTCATGTTATGAGCTTCTACAACATGTACTGCATATGCATTTAATTATGCTTTTCCTCATCAAATATTATGATGTGGCCAGGTAACCAGCAAGAGCCTTGAGTCTGCTGTGTGTGTGCGTGTCTGTACTGTGTGTATTTGTGTACGCAGACTAACTTTTTCCACTATTAGCACTGGTGCTCTTTACTGAAAATGTTAGGCACACCAGCACAAATGGATATACTATAGATTCAGTTGAAAAGTTTGCAGTTTCCCTTTATTTTGATTATTGAACATCTCACAGGGAAACCCTCCCAGTAGCAAAGGCCAGGTTAGATAATCGTCTGAAGTCTTGCATCAAATGTTTAACCGCACAATCGTGAAGATTAAAATATTTTAGCCACCAAAACTAAGGCATTTAATTCCCTTCAAAACTTCAAGGTATAATCCTAAAAATACATTTTAGTTAAGGATGCCTTTCAAGACACTCAAAGACATCTTACATTACAATGTGCACAGAGAAAAAAGTAAATTATATAATTGAAGCAATTGAAAAAAGCCAACATTGTGTCTATTTTTATTGACCCATTAAATGCTTTTGACACTGTCCAACATCATATTATGCTACAAAGACTAGGCAGTATCATGGTTTAGAAATTACTGACTGAAAGAACGCAGTGTGTCCATTTTGAAGGTCAATCTTCTGAAATGCGAAATGTCCAGCAGGGGGTGCCACAGGGTTCTGTTTAAGGACCTTTACTATACACCATCTATATAAATAACGTTGGTAGTGATTTCTCAAATGCTAGTTTCCATTTTTATGCTGATGACAGTTATTTATTGCTTTTGATGAGTTGCAGGCTGCTTTTAATATTGTCCAGAAACAGATTAGCAATTTACACTTTAATTTAAATCCAGCCAGAAAATAACAACATTATAGTTTTTACCAAATCAAACACAACCCCTCAGACTTTTCCAAATATTTTCACTCTGCAAGGAAAGGGTTATATTTTATAAGTACTTGGGTTTAATTTTAGATGAAGGTCTTACGTTTAAACCACATATAGAAGGCCTGGTAAAAAAGCTAAAGCTAAAATTGGGATTTTACTTTAGAAACAAATCATGTTTTTCTTTTAAAGCTCATTCTTATCTGTTCTGGATAATGGTGATATTCTGTACTTGTATGCTCCACTTACGTCTCTGCATATGCTGGATACTGTATCACGGAGCACTGAGGTTCATCACTAATGCAAAAGCCCTCACGCACTCTCTTATAGAGCCTCTATAAGAGAGCTGGCTGGCCTTTCCTATCTCTGCGGAGATTAGAACATTTTCATGTTTTTATTTATATGGCCTTGCTAAGGCAGCTCCCATCTTATCTTGAATGAAAAATATTGCCTACTATCAAGCAACTGCATTTTAATGACTATACCTATGGCACACACTGACTTTGGTAAAACAGCTTTTCACTTTTCGGCCCCATCTGCTTGGAACAGGCTTCAAAGCGCTTTAAATCTAAAATACAAAATATCATTACCTGCTTTTAAAGCCAAGCTAAAATAATTGGGGAATAAATCACAGGGATGTCTGTGTTTTAAACCCTAGTTTTATACAAGTTATTGGTACTTTTTGCTTCTCAATGTATTTCATATTTCTGCCATTTTAAAATAATCATCTTATTTACGTTTTGTTTTGTGGTTTCTTGTTGTACTTCTGCCTGTAACTCTGTATGCTGCTTTTTTTGGCCAGGTCTCTCTTAGAAAATAGATTTTAATCTCAACGAGACTAAAATTAAGGGCAAAGAAAAAAAAAAAAAAAAAAAAGAAATCTACAATAATATCCAACATCACGTCCCTCACAAACCCATATTACCCACACCTCTTAACAGGTGAATACCGGTAGTTGACTGCAAGTCCGATGTATAACTGGAGAGCGTTCGATGTAGTGATGGCTGCAAGCCTGAAAG
>JAODUH010065856.1:0-12310 GCA_027564835.1 Typhlichthys subterraneus
TAACTGTAAAGCACGTTGAGTTGCACATTGTGTATGAAAGGTGCTATACAAATAAAGTTTATTATTATTATTATTACATTACATTACATTATACTGTATTAGTTTAAATTACATTATATTACATTCGATTTGATTACATTACATTATATTACATTCGATTTAATTGCATTACATTATATTTGATTAATGTTTGGTACAACTACGTGATGGTAACTGAACTAAAACACAATACACCTGGAAGTCTATAATGTACATTACAATGGTTTCAATTTGAAATAATCCACCAATATAATATAATTTAATATTTATTATAATTATATAAAATAATTTGTATTTTTTATAAATATTTGTTTTTGGTATGTACAGACCTAGCTGCTGGAACAGGCTTCTAGATGAGATGAAGAGTAAAACCAGTTTGAAAACAATAAAACATTTACTCCCTCACCCCTAGAATATTGATGTATAATGTGTGTGTGCGTGTGTGTGCAGGTGCCAGACAGACCCGTGTGAAGACTGTGAGTACCATGGCCAGGCCCACGCAGTAGGGGAGAGATGGAGGTCAGACCCATGCCTGCTGTGCCACTGTCTCCCCAACCTCACAGTGCTGTGCTCCCCCTACTGTCCACACGCTGTCACTGGATGTCCACTGGTGAGAAGTGGGAAGGCAGAAGTTGTGTGTGTGTGTGTGCGTGTCTCTGTTTGGTTATTGTTTATGGAACAAGTCTGTGTTCCAGCCTTATCTCACTCACTTAATGTCCGTATTCCTTTGTTTGTGCAGGGCCAGACTCTTGTGCCCGCACAGGCCGGCCATTGCTGCCACTGCCAAGGTACACAGAGTCACACCTATCATTATGGAAAGTGATGCTGAATGGCATCATTTGCCAATTACACGCATGACTTAGTTTGTACATGTTTACCTGTCTTGACCGCAGCTGTCTGGCGATAACGTCTCAAACACCGGAGTGTTGTTGCTCACTGCCCACCTGAACAATAGTGCCTTTTAGCGGCTTTATGCAAAAGGAGCTTGACATTAGCTCCTCTGTGTGTTTTCCTACAGGCGCCAATGCCACCATTGCGACAACGATAAACCCATTCACCGTGTCCTCCAAGCCAGAAGAGGGCATTACACCGCCAGTGCCCACCTACCCACTTCCTCCTGGTAGTAAGCATTACCCCCCACCCCCCCCTTCCAAATTTCTGTTTTGATTGAGCAATTTTAATAGTGCTCACTATAACGTTTTGTCCATCTCCTCTCCAGACGAGTGCTGGTCTCCACTTGGCGTCCAGACGCTCCCAGACTCGAGCTTCCGCGCCTCGTCCCACCAGGAAAGCCACCCCCCGGAGGCAGCTCGTCTCCACAGCTGGGACCCCTACAGAGACCTCCAGGTGCGTTGTTGTATAGGGTGATGAGTAGGGCTGTCTATTGGCAAGAATCTGGCACATCAGATCAATACAGGGGCCACGATTCGATATATTGCGATACTGTAAGCAAGGCGATATATTCCGATTTCTAATTTGTGGAAAACAATACTAATGCGTGGATCTTATGTAAACTTGCTCAGGGACTTCAGATGGAATTTAGCTTAAAGCCATATCTGGTAATCTTCAAGCATCTTTCCTCTCTTTTGTATTTTGTACAAGATCCTACTCCTACAATTTTTTTAAAATAATAATAAAAAATACAAATAATGAGAAAAAATAAAATAAAATAAAAAAAATAAATCTAATTTTAAAAATCGATAATGTTATGACCAGATGCCTGTGCGGTTTCTACACGTGACTGTATAGGGTGAGAAGAAGAGAGCAGTGCAATGGCAGCTTATAGTAACTATCATTGTGTGTGTGTGTGTGTGTGTGTGTGTGTGTGTGTGCAGGGCTGGAGCCCAGAGTCTGAGGCATTCAAGGACGAGCGGCCTGGGGGACACGGTGGAGATGTGCAGAGCCCCTACCTCCAGATAGACCTGCTGAAGCCACGCAACATCACTGGTGAGTGGGCCGACGCCATGGTAACCGAAGCAAGACGGTTACACTCCAGTAAAGTCAAGTGTATTTATATAGCCTTTCATCACATTACAGCCTGAAAGGCCTGCACAGGTGACATTTCACTTACTTAGTCTTCCCTCTGGGCAAGGAGATACACTCTTTTCTATTTTGTGAGCTTAACAGGACATCCATTTCCATATAGTGGGGCTTTGCATACGCAGGTTTGTGCGGTTAACACACCAGCGCAGAAGTTCTCACGACCACTCTGCGTACATTAGACGCAGACACATATATCGGCTTATAGAGCTTCAGCATCCCCTCCAATAAGGTTTCTAGTTAGATTGTTGTACTCTCTCTCTCTCTCTCTCTCTCTCTCTCTCTCTTTCTCTCTGTCTCTGTGTATCTTTCTACTCTCTTCTTTTTTTAAATTTGTGTGATAACAAGATAATTATGCAATAAGAATACTATGATAATAGTGCAAATGAAGGCTTGGTTAAATGTCTCTCTCTCTGTGTGTCTCTCTCTCTCTCTCTCTCTCTCGCTCTCTAGGCGTGCTGACCCAGGGGGGCGGGGCCCTCCATGCATACGTGACTAGCTTCTACCTCCAGTTCAGCCAGGATGGTGTGCGCTGGCACACCTACCAGGAGCTGATCACCGACGCCCGTCCCAGGGCCAAAGTGAGAGCACGTACCTATAAGGCATCTTGAAGACTATATCAGACGCTATATTAATTTTCCTTTAATCAAAAGGTTTTCGCCGGTAACCGCGACGACCGAGGGATCGCCGAGACGCGGCTGGACAGGATGGTGTCGGCCCGCTACGTCCGCCTGCTCCCGCACCACTTCCAGAGCGGCCTCTACCTGCGCCTGGAGATTATGGGATGTGACCACGGTGGTGGGCAAGCCCTCGTTTGTCAGCGTACATTTGTTGTCGTCTGCGTTGACGCTTATTAAACTCCTCCTCCTCTTCCTCCTCCTCCTCTTCCTCCTCCTATTTCTCCTCCTCTTCCTCCTCCTCTCAGAGCATCGCTACCTGACCACGACGTCCCCTCTCTCGCCACCAGGGGGCTGCAGAGACAGGGAGTACCAATGTGACAACGGCCGCTGTGTCCCGGCGGGCCCCGTGGGCGTGGTCTGCGATGGAGTCAACGACTGCGGGGACGGGTCAGACGAGCAGTACTGCGGTACGCACACGGCCAACTGTCAGAACTGTATCAACATAGATACAGTTTATAGATACAGTTTATTATTATTATTATTATTATTATTATTGCTCAGTAACCCAGTGTGACCAAATACAGGTACGCAGCCCTCCCCTTCAACCGCCAGCCCGCGCAGCTGCCCTGCCGGTCAGTTCTCCTGTCCACCACCAGGGGGCTGCATCGAGGCAGGCATGCGCTGTGACGGCATCCCCCATTGTCCCGGGGGAGAGGACGAGAGCGGCTGCCATCCACACAGCATCACCACCCAGTCAGACAGGTAAAGGACAGACAGCAATAATACATTCATTATTATTATTATTATTATTATTATTATTATTATTATTGTTAATTAATTAAATTAACTAATTAGTTAATTGGCTAATTAGCTTATTCCTAGTCCACACGTACACAGATACATTTTTACCTGTCCCTACAGTACTGTATTAAGAAAACGAGATTGCGTGCTTTCAAGCAAGTGAACAAAAATGTTACCCAAAGCAGCTAATTGCACACACTCTGACAAAGGAGGTAACAGCGCACATACTAGCAGCTAACGTGCGTTACAAGCCAAAAACTACAAGTCTTCCCTGTCTACACGTGAACACTGAATACGTTTAGTAATATCATCACCCTGGACAGAGTTTTGCTCAAACTTTGTCTTCAGTGATCGCATGTATTATACTGTTTACGTATGGATGACAAGGCCAAACCGCGTAGAATAAAACTATGTGCATGAGGACCAGGCATGAGTCTTGACACATTGTTGGATGTCATCCTGTAGGCCACACACCCCCACCCCCAGCCCCCTCAGGACGCCCTCCATGGCAGCTGTCACTCACCCGGCAGCGACGCCCACGGTGAGACAACAAGCACACTTCTGTAATAAAGTGACTGCTGCGTTCCGATTGGATGTCGGTAATGAGGTCTTACCGTAAACAATAACACGACCGTGGGGTTGTGAGAGGTGTTCGGTCATCTGTTGGATGCATAATATAGACACAGCTTGGCTGAATATAAACTAATATACATACATACATGTATTTTTAATAGCCATGCAAATTGTAGTGCAGTTGTCTTTCAGACAGTATAGTGCAGTCATGCTTACTGTACTATGTTCCTCCATAGGCTGGTGGACCTGGATACCGTGGTGAGTCCTCAAATGTTTTTATTTGATTGAGTTTATTGAACCAACCAATCAGGCTTTATGGCAGACAGACAGACAGACAGACAGACAGACAGACAGTGAAGTAACAGCCTAGGATTTAAGGAGACAGACAGATAGACATAGATTAACAGCCTAGGCTTTAACGTGTCAGAGAGACAGACAGTCAGACAGGCAGACAGACAGTAACAGGTGTGTTGTGCAGGCATCTGCTCTTCTGCCCTGGGACTGGAGGACGGCAGGGTCCGCTATGGGCAGATGTCCTCCTCCACACACAGAGAGAACAACCCTGCGGACGCCGGGCGTCTCAACATCGTGCCCAACGTGTGAGCAACTGCAGGCCTGCAGGCCATACTGTGCTTTGATGGTTGTTGTTGTGTAGATTAACCCTGGAAGGCCTGGATTGGCCCCCGAATGTCAACACAGCAATATAATCATAGATAAATACACATATACATATACATACATACATACATGCATACATACTGTAGGTAGATGGATTCATAGATACAGTAGATATATTAATACATACTGTAGGTAGATGGATGGATGGATACAGTAGATGCATGCAGTAGATATATTGGTACATATTTAGATGGATTAATGGAAGTATGGATGCATGGATGCAGCCAGTAGATAAATGCATGCAGTAGATCATTTGTTTGGGCTTTCTTCACACCAAAAACCTATGCATATTAATGCTTTCAAGTGCTTTCAAGTATGTAGTTGTGTAAACACGGATACAATATACTAATAATATAGCTATTCTGTAGATTATATAATCTGATTCGTACAGTATGTGTATTTGTTCTTTCATCACATCTGGTATTCGGCCAAAAGCCATCGCAGATGAATAACGTCAAGTTCTGCCCCCCTCCTCCTCCTCAGTCAGGTCATGGAGCCTGGTTGGAGTCCTTTGCCCACCGACGCCCGGCCCTATCTACAGGTGGACTTCCTGGAGCCCGCCTGGGTGTCGGGAGTGGTGACCCAGGGCAGTGATCGCATGCGGGGCTACCTCACCAAGTACCAGCTGGCCTTCGCACTGCACAGCAGCCTCTTCACTGACTACACTGAGAGCAGAGGGCCTGATAGCCTCCCCAAGGTATACCTTAAGCTCTACCAGGGCTGAAAGCACGTCAGTAGGGCTGCTTGATTATGGAGTAAAAATCATGGTTCCGATTATGTTGGTCAATTTTGAAATCGCTGTTATTTAACACGATTGCTCAGCGACATTGGAAAGATGTTGCAGTTACTGCACATGAAACAAATAAACAGTGAAAACACCTCCGAATGGAATATCCACATATATAAACACTTTTTATCACTTTCACCCTGGGAGGGGCAAAAGTGCGCGTTTCATTCAGAGCACAAAAGAAAATACGAGTTTACTTGCAAAATGTAATGTGCAAAATAATAATTTTTTTCTCAATCACATTGCTTTTGTGATAGTTTGTGATAGATTAAAATCGCAATTAAATTATTATTTTTTATTAAATGCACAGCCCTGCTGGTGAAAGTTACGGTTTCTATATATCCTAGTGGAAAAGATTCACTGCACAGCCCACAAGACTGCAGGTGCTCTTCCACGGTCATAGCCCACGGTGCATGTGTCTGCTCGGGTGTTGTTGTAGGTGTTTGAGGTGCGTATGAAGGGGCGGATGCCGGTGACTCGCTGGTTGGGGCGACTGGTCAGAGCGCGCTACCTGCGCATCATCCCTGTGGAGTTCAGACACACCTTTGACCTCCGCGTGGAGATCCTGGGCTGTCACGGAGGTGTGGGAGCATGAATGGGTCTAAACTAAAGTGTTTATTTATTGTCTGTTGTAGCCAACAGACCGCTGTTGAACCCAACACTAATTTAACTGGAAGGTGGATTTACAAATTCGACACGTTCATATAAAATTATTGCCAACAACTCTCCCTCTTGTCCCAGATGAGCTGGTGACACCCAGCAGCGTCACCACAGCTCCCTCTGGTGGAGGGAAGGTGACAGTGCAGCGCTGCAAACCAGGCCAGTTTGCATGTCAGAACAGCGGAGAGTGCGTCACTGCCTCTGTCCTTTGTGACGGCCGCCTGGACTGCAGAGACCACTCTGACGAGATCAACTGTGGTAGGAGCCGTTGTCAAATCAAATAACTGTATTCATACAGCACATTTAAAAACAGGGAATGTCAACCAATTAAATGTAAAGCAACACAAAGGAATCCACACCTACTGTAGACATGAAGTTAACTAACATGACTTGAATACAAATCACAAATCAAGTTTTAGTACGGTTTCCCAGGTTTCAACTCAGGCGTGCCTTTGATTCCCTCCTCACCTGCCTGTACTCTCTCTCCACCCCCGCCCTCCCTCAACGCCCCAGGTACGGCTCCAACAATAGGCACCCCGGGGCTACAGAACCACACCAGCTCCCCGGGAACGCCAGGGGTCCATGGGGACACCACCTCGGGCGCCCCTGGTCTCCACACCTCCAAATCTCACGATGGGGGCCCGGGGCTGGCGACCACACCCGCCACGGGTCACCCCGGGCAACGAACAATCACCACAGGTCAGGACAAAGTCAGTGTTGTCCCAACCGCACTTGTGACATTTTGTGAAGTGAATTGTTTTGTGTGAAAAACGTTTTCATGCCTCTGCTAAACCGCATTTGTGACGTTTTGTAAAAATATTTTGTGTGTGTGTGTGTATGTAAAAACTGTTTACATTAGCTTCCATGGCTACCACCACCCTCCATGACGGCTTACCCAGAGTGCTTTGCGTGGAGGGCCAGTTCTCGTGCCGGACATTCGGCTGCGTGGACGCTGCTCAGGTGTGCGACGGCAGGAGTGACTGTTTGGACGGGTCAGACGAAGAGCGCTGTGGTACGCTTGTCAACAAATATATACATACCTACATACATACATACAGCACATAAAGTTTCTTCAAATGTTTCATCCAAATCTGTCTGAAGTTAATGTGGTAGCTTGACAACTATTTAGTTGTAAAAACTATTTATAATACTATTATATTTAATCCATATATTTATTATGACCGTGCACTAGGGTCGAAAGTGATTTTTTACTCCCTGTGTGTGTTTGTCCTTCTCCAGGCACCACAAGCAGGCCAGCTGTGACTACACATCGCCCCCTAGTGCCCAGCCCTTGCTCTGCCAAGCAGTTCTCCTGTGGCAGCGGGGAGTGTGTGCACCTGGACCGCAGGTGTGACCTGCAGGGAGACTGTCTGGACTGGTCAGACGAGAGAGACTGTGGTGCGACACACGCCTCCGACATACACTCAGGCCCCCGTTAGACTATAGGCCCCTGTTAGACAGTATGCCACTATAGACCCTGTTAAACAGTATGCCACTATAGACCCTATTAAACAGTATGCCACTATAGACCCTGTTAAACAGTATGCCACTATAGACCCTATTAAACAGTATGCCACTATAGACCCTGTTAAACAGTATGCCATTATAGACCCTATTAAACAGTATGCCACTATAGACCCTATTAAACAGTATGCCATTATAGACCCTATTAAACAGTATGCCATTATAGACCCTGTTAGACAGCATGTCACTATAGACCCTGTTAGACAGCATGTCGCTGTAGCTCCACCATGCCTGACTTGCTCTTACTGACTGCTGCTTAGTGTAATCCTTTCTCCTCCTCTCCTATCCCCTTACCTCTCTCCTCTCCCCTCCCCTCTCCTCCTCTCCCCCCTTTCCCCCTCCAGTGGACTGCATCATGTCCCAGTGGACAGCGTGGAGCCAGTGCAGTGTGACCTGTGGCCTGGGCTCTCTGTTCAGGCAGAGAGACATACTGAGGGTGGCTGTGCCCGGGGGAGCCTGCAGCGGGGCCCAGTTCGACAGCCGCGCCTGCTTCCCTCAGGCATGCCCAGGTCAGCCATGACAGTCGGCTCTCCTCCATCAAATGTCTTTGCAGCTCGTCTCAGTGTTGCTGACTTTATTATTATTATTTCGATTATGTCCTTGTTTGATTTATAACCAGGAAAATGTGTTTTTGAACATATCTTCCTCTCCCATGCGCCAATCAATCAATCCCTGGCAGTTGACGGCCACTGGTCGGGATGGGCGGAGTGGTCGGCGTGCGACGCCCAGTGCGGGGGCGGAGTCAGGAGGAGGAGCCGCTCCTGCACCTCCCCTCCCCCGAAGAACGGGGGCCGTGACTGTGAGGGCGTGACCGTACAGAGCCAGACCTGTAACAGCCAGCCCTGCGACTCAGGCACCGGCACACAGACAGGCGAGTCTTCTACTGGACCTTAGAGCTTTAAAATGCATTACTGGTATTATTAAAATTTTAAGTGTATTAATTTTGTTTACCTTTTCCGGTTGTGTTGTTTGAAGCAATCTAGTTGGGCTGGACTTAAGTTTGAAATCTGTCCATGGTATTTAGTTAAATGTATTAATATCGTCCTGGTGTAAAACAAACCAACCAGATTTAGACCCAGGTGTGACATCACTTCTGGACTGCAACCAATCACCTCTCACCTGTCCTCCCACTCTCGTTCAGATAGCCGGCCACGTTAAGGCAAGACGTTAATGTTAAACAATTCTGTTCAAAGAGGCAAGGCCTGTCCGTAATGATGGTCGGGGGGGATTGTCATAGTAGTCTGCAAGTATTATACCGTGACTGTGTTATTGCACCCAGTTTGTGGCTCTGCCTGTTGCCAGCCTTACGAAGCCTGCTAAACCAGGGGCCTGGTTGTTTAGGTTGTGTCAGCGGCATGGTGTTGGTGACAGAGGCTGACTGCCTGGCTGGAAGTGTGGAGCCCTGCCCACTGACCTGCTCACATTTCAGCCTGACCACCAACTGTACTGCATCATGTGTACCGGGTACGACACACAACATTACGCAGTATAATAATGTACGGTCGCTGAACCTACATTTCTACACCACAATACTTATTAATGTTGTTATTTATTTATTTTTTTAGAAAAAATTTGACTGATGTTTATAGAACAGTCAAAAGACTGCATAGATCGTTTGCAACTGTCCAATTGTCGCAGATACAGCTATTTTAGAAGGTATCGGACCGATTTACGATCTCAGTATCGTATCGGTGCCATCCCTAATTTTAAACAGTTTGATTGGGTGAGATAAAAGTAGGTAGTCCAATCATATGCAAGTAAGTTTGATTAAAATGTATTAGCCAAGGCTTTGTAACAAAACACTTTTGAACAGAGGGGTGCCAGACTGATAGTCAAACTTCAGATGGCCAAACTCAGGATCTCCCGTCTCTCCCTGTCCACTGAGCAGGGTGTCGCTGTCAGGATGGCCTGTACCTCCAGGAGGGTCGGTGTGTTAACGCCAGCCTGTGCGCGTGCTATTGGGACGGGGTGATGCTGCTGCCCGGTCAGGTGGTCAACGAGGGCCACTGCACCACCTGGTGGGGAAACGTGTTCTGTGCAGTGTGTGTGTGTGTGTGTGTGTGTGTGGACGTTATGTGAGGAGGCTCAGAGTGATGTCTGGGACCAATAGATCATTATCAGTGACCCGGAAGTGCTACCGAAGAGGGGTACACTTACTTCCTGTCTGGTTTGTAAACTACCAAAGTTTCACTCACACAAGAGTTTATTTAGCTGTAAGTAAATTAGAAGATACAATGCATATTCTACAGTATACATGAGCGAACAGCAGTGTGGCCCGGGACTTTGTCTAAATAGGACAGGAAGAAAGTATTACCCATCTTTGGTATACTTTGCGGGTCACTGTGATGAAGGTCTATATGATGTTGAATTTTGATTGGTCGGACTGTATGTACCGTAGGCCAATAGCAAGGCAAAGGTGTTTTATTCCTGTTGTTATGCGTCTCCACAGCGTGTGCAGAGATGGGCGAGTCGCCTGTGACAACTCCAGCTGCGTAGCCGGGTGTGATTGGTCGGCCTGGTCTACATGGTCACCGTGTGACGTAACCTGTGGAGTGGGCCTGCAGCAGCGCTACAGGTGGGTGGGGGGGAGGGGAGGAGAGAGACAGAGAGAGAGAGAGAGAGGCCACGCTGTCCCATCACAATGAGAGAGCTAAGGAAAGTGAACCCATGTCCTTCCCACCAGGTCCCCAGTCTACCCAGCAGGTCCAGTCACCGCCCAGCCCTGTCCCGGGGACTCCTCCGAGCCCCGCCAGTGCTCCAGTCCTTGCCCTGGTATGTGCACGCGCACGCACGCACACACACACACACACACACACACACACACACACACACACACACACAGAGAGAGAGAGGAACCACAGCCAGCTATACACCTTAGGCATACATTTGCTGTGTTAAATAAGCTTTCCCATATGTGTGTTTATGTGTGTATATACTGTATTTGTATGTTATATATATATATATAATATATGTACTGTGTATATATATAAATATATGTGTGTGTGACCTGTGCAGGGTTGCTGGAGGGCGTCTGGACCCCCTGGACCTCCTGGTCTGAGTGCAGTAAGACCTGCTTCGTGCACGTCGACCACGTGGGCCTCCGACGCCGCTTCCGCCAATGCAACAGCACGGAGACGCTCTACGGCCCCACCCACGTGTCACCTGGCCCCGCCCACACTTCACCTGGCCCCGCCCACACACTATACAGCCCCGCACACTTGTCCCCCAGCCACACACACGCACTGCCCACCTGTATGGGGGAGGGGGAGGAGGAGGAGCCTTGTCATGTTGTACACTGTCCAGGTGAAGATGCACACAGCCTAACCCTGTTCCATTTGTTCCCATGTAGCTCCAACCCCAGCTCTGAACCTGACTCCACCCACTGATCAATGTTGAGTAATGATTAAAAAAAAGACTTAAAAAAAGTAAAGTCGAGGGTGGGGTGGGGTGGGTTGAGAAGGGAATGGGTGGGGGAGATGGGGGGTGTTGAATAATTAACATTGTTTAAATTTGCAAAAGCACACTCAGCAAGGACCTTGGGTGATTTTAAACCGATATGACGTGTCATTTTCAACCTAGAACATTTTTGGAAAAATTGGGATTTTGACAATATTAATGCTAGCATTAATGTGTCTCATCACAGTTCAGTCCTTTTAGGATTACATTACATTGCACATTATAGGGTGCAGTTACACTTTATTAACGGTGTCTGGGCTCATGGTTGTAATGCGATTGTATTAATTTATTGCACATAATTCTGTTCCTTCCTCACCGCAGTGAATGGGGGCTGGTCCCCATGGTCTATGTGGTCCGAATGTTCGGCCGAGTGCGACTCCGGGGTCCAGACTAGACATCGCTTCTGCAATACACCCTTCCCACAGCATGGGGGCAGCGCCTGTCCTGGGCCACACATACAGACAAAAGACTGCAACTCCCACCCATGTTCAGGTACCAGTCTAGTAGTCAACCAAATGCCCATCATCTGGAGGGAGGCTTGCTATCCTAGTGGTATGGTGGCCAACACTGTTAATGCAGCTAAATGCTATGGGGAGCAAAACATTATGAAAAAATATAATAGCTAGCTACTAGCCAATAGCTAGTTACATGTTTAAATTTGTATTATCTGTATATTGTAGTGTTGCACGGTATACCGGTACTAGAAAGGTACCGCGGTACCCTACCGTTAAAAACGGTACGATACCCAATATGTGTTTTAAATAAGTGCAGTATTTTATTTATATATCCAGTGCGCTGATTCCACTCCGTGGGCATGACGTTTTATTTTCTTGTATAACTGTGTACACTGCAGCGTTCTTTGTATGTGGCAAAACGATAGGCATGGCTGCAAGGGCAATGATGATAGTTTTCGCATTACTTGATGATGTCATCGCTATTTCAAACGTAGTAGGGCTAACTCAGCTGACACCAGATCGTTGTTCGGAATTAAGATAAAGCATATGGAGTTTTGTATTGTACCAATACTAGCTACTAGCCAGGCTAGCTACCTTGTCAATGTGTGCTGTCTGTGGCACTGTGGTCTGTCTAGGCGTG
Organism: Typhlichthys subterraneus; assembly: GCA_027564835.1. NCBI lineage: Eukaryota > Metazoa > Chordata > Actinopteri > Percopsiformes > Amblyopsidae > Typhlichthys > Typhlichthys subterraneus. The sequence goes on from JAODUH010065856.1 coordinate 12,274, forward strand.
TGTCCGGAGGGCATGGTGTACATGACAGCTGGCGAGT
>JAODUH010065866.1:0-17037 GCA_027564835.1 Typhlichthys subterraneus
CTTCATCAGCACTACGTCACATAAGAGACCGTCTCTAGTCTCAGCCTCTTCATCAGCACTACGTCACATAAGAGACCCTGAGGTAGTAGATTTTGATTTGATTTTGAATTTGATCTCTATTTTAAGCAGTAACCGTATTTAACATATTAATTTTCCAACTAATTCCTCAATACATGTTTAACTTATTATTTGGACAGTTAGTTATCGTTAGTTGTCATGCATGTCAATCAAAATATACCTGTCTTGACGCAGTTAGCCGGCGCAATGTCCCAGACTCTCTGCTAGTAAAGGCTGGCTATGCGATACCAAGTAAGATGCAACGGGCCTGTTTGGTCAGAGGTTACCTGCGCCCCCACCCATCCCCACGGTAACACAAGGACCCACTGTCTGGGGAGTGGGTGCTGAGGCTTGACAACAAACGCAGCCCAACAGAGCAGAGCTCTGGCTGTAGAACAGGAGGGGTGCTTCATTCACACAGCCAGACCCACAATGCACCTGGTATGGAGACGTTCCATTGGGAAGCGTTCAGTCATTGCCTCCTACTGGTTGTAGACCTCTGGTTCATTTAGTAACTACTGGAGCCGCCTTTGACCAATTGGCGTTGCTACAACTGTTTGCACCTCTTCATCTATCTCTATCACCACTTCAAACAAACTCTTGGGATCCCACTTTGATATGTGGGGTGGGGCGACATGTATAACAACAAAATGTTAATGGTATAAGGTCTTCAGGTCTAATTCTGTCTCTCTCAGGGAGGTTCAGGGCAGGAGTGTCTCTCGGCCAGGTAGATTCTGGGTCATGATGAGTGGGTCTGTGAGGTAGGTTGTGGCCCTGACAGAGTGTCTCTTTAACAACATAATGCAGGACTCTAGGGAGGGCTGTGCTACTAAAGCAGCTTGCAATATGAAGCCTGACACACTTAATGTAAATGTGTGGTGTGAAACACGTACCCAAAGTGCTGTTTAGGATTTTAATAGTGAATGAAAACACTGTTTGCCTAAATAAGATGCAGACACATCACACCTTAGTAGAAACCAGAAATTTTGTCAAATTATTATATGTCCGTTATTGTAAAAGACATTCTGTCAGACTTATTTGTCCAGAGCTTATATGGGCCACTGCCTATAAAAGACACGTTAATTAGATCACTGCCCTTGTCACCAGCAGCAGACAAAAATAGATAGAAAAGCTCTGATGTGTGAAGGAAGGCAGCGAGCAGGAGTTTGGTTACCTTTTCGCCTACATTTCTCCCCAGCAGATAAATGAACACACTTCAGAGTTTAAGCTGCAGGTTCACACAGTCAAAGACAAGCAGTCCATGAATGTCGTGACTGAAATTATCGCAAAACAAAACCCCCATTTGTGCCTTTATTGTTCAGCAAGCAATGAGGCAAAAATCCATTCCAAATGATGCGTTCATTGTTTTGGGCCAAACACGCAGAAAGCCGCCCGTATTGGCACGCTACTGTAGCCTATGAAGGGCGGCTGGTGTTTGATTTAAGTCAACAGGTGACATGGGAAGATAGTATAGATACTGTATGACAACCCCAGTAAACACGAAAACCACAAACCTAAACACACGAGAGATAACTGCGACAACGCTGGCGGGTATGGTGATAAATCGAATAACTCACCTCGATCCATTTCTGTGCCTCGCAAAGCGCGGAGTCCGCATTGGGTTCTTTCGAGGGGTGATGCTTATCAAGCGGTCCTATTCCTGCAACCGGGCTGGCCATTGGCGAGGAAACAAACGCTCTCCACGGACAGTGGGTGGTTGTTGGTAAAAGTCTGCGCAGCGTTATAATCCACTGTATTCAGCGGCTATGGTTCTGCCGAGCCGTGTTGCAGACGAGCAGTGCGCTTGGCAGCCTCCGCTCCCGTCCTGCTGGTGGAACTGTAGGCAGATAGAACTCACGCACACCGCAGTATGATACGCACCAACGGCCAAAAATACACAAAGCAGCCCGGCGCGCCACCGTCGGCCAATGGGGACGCAAACACGCTGCATTTGGATCACACACCCATATCTATCTATCAATGTGGGGCAGCCGAGCGATAATAGACGACTAGCGTCAACGTCGGTCAAATCAATGTCACAATGCCGAGTGTTTTAAAGTGTTAAAACCCGATCTAAAGACTAGTTCTGCAGGCTAGACTTAGAATAACATAATCTTATAGCCAAACCATTTTTGTGTAGCCTACATACATTTTTTTCTGGTTCACTGTAACAAAAATAGAATGCTGACCCCGAAATTGTGGCCTAGGAATACATTTTAGGTCACTCGATGTTCGGGTTTAGCTTCTATAAAATAAAGGCTACTCTCTAAAAGAAAGGTCAAAGGTTATATTCACGCATGTAATGTGGCATTGCAATGTGTTTAGCATACCGTGCACTGACGCCATGACGTTTGTGTCACTTTTACATTTCTACAGTTTTTGTTTTGTTTTTTAATCACAGAAGGGCCTATCGGTATCTGTCTTATTCGTGGATGTAATAACTTATTCGCCCATACTGCCATAAGCCACCAGGCTACACGTGAAAGGTGATAAATAGACTGTAATATCCTGATAATATAGCCAAATAGCAGGTATACTGTACGTTATTCTGCTGTTTAATATATAATATTTGTTTTCGTTGCAATATCGTAAGGCCTAGCTTAATGAACAAGTTATTGCTGCCAGATCATGTTGGGGTAAATTGCATACGTTAGGTCCACTCTGCGCCGAGCTGTAACGATGTGCTTCGCTTGAAAATGTGGTGCTCTGATGCATTATTATTATTAGCAATGTAGGCCTACAATCCTATAGCCTATTTAAAACACAGGTTTTGCATTTCCTTGTTTGGAGTAACCTGTTAGAATCAGGATTACTGATGCCACAACAACTCCAGAGAACTGACAAGGAAGTGCAGGCAATCCCCATAGATAGACTTTAGGTGTAGGCTGCAGCTCTGGAGAGATAGCCTACAACGAACATTCGTTACTGACCTAGGTTTAAAGGAAAACCCAAACGACTAACGACTTAGGGAGGTTAAATGTTAGACAACTTTGAATATACACGTGTACCTGTCGTGTTCCCCTATTTGTCTAAGGAGGGAATACTTTCTCCAACTTGCTTAACGTAAGTCACTGGGCTATATCGTAATGCCTTTGCTGACCTCTTGTGGAGTAACATGGAACTGCTGAAAAATAAAAATGAAGGCTGCAGGACATGTCAACTGACATAGACATATGTCCTCTCTCATCAGTTAAAGTGAGCTGTAACACCCCTGACCAAGTCTCATGTGAGTTCAGCTGCCAATATACCAAGCAAGTACGAGCTCCTTGATCTTACGTATCTTTATATAGCTATTAGTAGTATTATTTGTACTAGTAGTAAGTAGTATTTTATATAGCCAGATCTACAATCTTGAAAACATAGGAAAACACATTTCTGACTACATCCAGTTTACCTCAGCTTTGTGGAGTGACTGTGGAGTCCATCTGGGTTTGACAGCACTGGTGAGTAAACCTTTTGTTTTATTGTGAATTGAGATGTTTGTAGGCTATACCTCTAGACTGGCTGATTCATATTTTAATATTGTTTTCATGCTACAAAGAGAAACTGCAGCTACAACTTTTTTCCATTTATATAGGCATTTATATATATATATATATGTACACACACACACATACACACATTGCGTGTATATGGCTTGCAAAAGTATTAATACCCCTTCAACATTTCCAAATTTTGACAACTATTTATTTGTGGTAGACTAAAATATTATTTATGCACTTTATTAATTTATTAATATTAACACACTAAGTGGTAAATGTAGGCCTACTGCATTTATATATCGCTGTGTAACATTAGGGCCAATCAAAGCTCTGTACAGTAGGCTATTGCCTCCCATTCACCCATTCACACACGTGGTGGTGTCAGCCATGCAGGACCCCACCTGTCTACCGGGAGCAGTCAGGGTTAGGTGTTTTTCTCAGGGACACCTCCACACTTGGTGAAGAGTTAGCAGGGTTCGAACCAGCGACTTCTGGATCCCCTGACGCCCTGCTCTGACCCGTGCCCCGCCCACTGTGCCACTGCTGCCCAATAAAGCACTTTCATCCGCAGGTTTCTGAGATGTGGCTGCTGCTGGCAGCTTGCGTGCCTTTGCTTCCTGCCGTTGTCATGGTAACCAGCCGTTACCGTGGCGAGATCAGTTCGCTGTTGCGCCGGGCGTTGGCGCGAGTGACAGGCCTCGCGGCCCCCTCGGCCGGCAGGGGCGCGTGCGTGATGGGCACCCACCAATACGTCTTCACCCGCTGTACCCACGGCAACGCGGACAGCGTCCTGGAGACCTTTGACCTCTACGCAGCAGCCCATCCGACCCTCAGCCTCGGCCCGCAGAGAGGTCAGTGTATGCTGCCACCCCCATGTGGTCTCAATTGGCATTAGTCAGTCAAGTCAATCATATCACGTTGCAGTTTTAAAGGGCTGTACAGCCTACATGGAAACATTACAGTGATGGGTTTAGGTTTGAAGATCCAAGACTGCATACCCCACCACCCACCACACACATGCACGCACGCACACACACACACTGCTCAAAGGGTCTGTCCATTTATATATACAGTCTATGGTGACGTCACAGAGGGTCTGTCCATACAGTATCTGGTAATAACTCAGCCCCCCCCCTCCCTCCCAGGCCAGGTGCTGGATGGGATGGTGAGGCGTGTCAGGCCCCAGAGGGTGCTGGAGCTGGGGACCCACTGCGGATACTGCACCATCAGAATGCTACGCCTGCTGTCCCCTGCTGGCCGGGTGGTGACGGTGGAGCTGGATCCCGACGCAGCAGAGCAAGGCGAGGAGCTCATACTGGTGGCAGGCTTCAAGCACTCGCAGGTGGACGCAATGGAAATGAGGGGGGGTGGGGCTTAAGATTTTAACACCATGGAAACTGGGGGGTGGCGTATCTTTTCAACACGCACAGAGAACGGTAAGATAGCGAAATGCAAGGAGATATTTGAGTTATCTATAAATTAGCTTGCAATAGCCTTTAAGTCAATCCATTTTTATGCTCGTGCTTTACAAAGAGCAGCCTGAATTGATTGGTAGAGTCTGGGAGAAACCACTATGCTAAGTACTTATAGGCAATTCTGGCCTCTCTGTACAGGCTCTAGTTAGAAGATTCTGTTGAGGCTCTAGATAGAAGATTCTCTACAGGCTCTAGACAGAACATTCTGTTGAGGCTCTAGTTAGAACATTCTGTTGAGGCTCTAGAAAGAAGATTCTCTACAGCCTCTAGAACATACTTTCCAGGACTAGGCTAACGAGCTCCTCTCTGACTCCACAGTTCCAGGTGCTGACAGGAGACTCCTCCAGTGTCATCCCCACCCTGCGTCCATATTTCAGCCCGCAGGAGCTCCACCCTGACCCGAGCGTGGGTCTCCTGGACCTGGTGCTGATGGACCACGACCCCCGTCGCTACCTGCCTGACCTGCTGGCCCTGGAGAGGGAGGGTCTCCTCGGGTGTGCGGGCTGCTGTCTGCTCCTGGTGGTCCGGGAGACCGCAGGCGGGGACGTGGGGCTGACCGAGGTCCTGGCCTACGTGGGGAGCCGTCCAGAGCGATACCGCATCCAGACGCAGCTCGACTCCCTGCTGGAGCTCCTCTACCGCACGGATGGAACCTGCTGAAGCAGAGTGATGATAGCTGGTGTGCGACCGTGATTATGGAGATTCTAATGGATATGGAGTGCTAGAAAGAATTCTTGTACAACACTCAAAATGACAATAAATGGTAGATTTTCTTTAAGTCGTAATGCATTTCAATTTGCTAGTGAGACCGTCTTGATATGATTGGACTTCTTATCTCAACCAATTAGAATGCTTAAAATCAGTTTGAAAGGTCCGATGTACGCTGTTATCTGGGGGGAAACTTCAGGTAGCTTTTGATTGACCCTGTTGTGCTCTAGAATCTAGATGGCTGAGAAAGATGTTTGCATTGAGGGTTCCTGACTGGTAATCATGGTCACGTTGGTCTCACAAGGCTAATTAACTACATTGATTATCTGGAGTTTGGCACAGACCAATAGATCAATAAAACTAGGGAACAAATATACAGCCATCTTGACACCCATGGAGTCAAATATAGGCTAGTCAGGGTCTTGTTAGCTTAGTTTTACCATAGTATTCAGTACCTTACCATACCATCAGCTGCAATCAAGTGGTTCTAGTAAGAGTTTAATGGCGAAGGAATCTGATCATGTAAGAGAAAGTTGTGTGAATGATTTGTATTTAAACTTAATTGTAATGTTTAAAAAGGTGGTGTCAGCGATTGTAAGCAAATACAGTCTTATTCAGCTAAAATCTCAACTGCCTGACCCGGTTGCTCTGTGAAGAAAATTTGGTGTTTCTACACAGCCCTGGCTCTTATATGAGAACACAAAGTGGTGCAGACCGCACCAAACTATCTCAGGCTTGTCAATGTGTGTTCAATGAAGGGAGCGGAGCTTCTGAGAAAGCACCCTATTGCATTGAAGGGGCGGAGCTTATGAGGGAGCAGCCTATGGCGTTGAAGGGAGAGGCGTTTGTTACAATTTTCTGCTGACTCAACCTTTAAATTTAAGCTCCATATAAAATAAATAAAAAAAAAAACATTGAAGAAACTAGAGAAGCTATTTCAAATAAATGTTTATTAACAAAAACAGTAACACAAACTCAGTGCTTTAGTGTCAAGGACCCCACGAACAAGGCTCAGCTTCAGCTCAAACATCTCTGACCTAGAAGAACCACTAGGAGAAGTGCTAAAGCCAGTCAATAGAAGATAATTTCCCAGCTGAACCGTATTAAGGGTGAGATGAGGTGGAGGGGATAAAGAGGGTGGAGGATGGGGGAGATAATGTGGGGGTCTCCAGTGACTGGCAGCCCCCTCATTCCTCCTCCTCCTTCCCAGGGTGGGAGCCCAGGACCCTCCTCTTCAGGGATAACTTGTCCAGCTCGGGGATGCTGAGCGGACAGCAGTGGATGTTGGTGGTGGCCTCTCGCACCCGCAGCCGCCTCTCTGTGCGGAAGCGGAGCGACCGGGCCTTGCCTCTGCCCCGCCGCGGCTCCGGGTCCTCGCTCTGATCCGAGCCCGACGCCTCCCCTTCCCCCCCGCGTGGGGGGCGGTGGTCCAGCTGCCGGTGCCTCCGGGCCTTGTTTGGAGGCTGGTACGTACCGTACGACCGGCCCTTGATGTCCAGCAGGAGCTGGGCCCTGGCGGTGCTCTCCAGCTCTGGCTCTGGCTCCGGCTCCGGTGTGGGCGGGGGCGTGGGGGGGCGGTCGCCATGCCAGCGGCGTCCCCGGTACTCCGGCGGCAGGAAGGTCCTCTCCTGCCAGGCGACGAAGGCGCGGGCGCGGTTGTGGAGGCGTGCGGGCAGATCGCGTTGCACCATGCAGGGGAGGCCCCCGAGCTGGTCCACCGCCACAGCCGCCCGCAGCATCTCGTAGTGGGCCTGGACGTTGGCCAGCTCCTCTAGCGTCCCAGGGGATACCAGCTCGGCCACGCACAGGCTCCTGCCCAGGAAGCCACCCTGGGTCTGGGGCTCGGGCTCCCTCCAGCTGCACCTCTTCTCCTTGCGGAAGGTGAGGAGGTGCTGCATGGCGGCGAACTGCAGCGCCTTCCCCGCCAAGAGCCTCCTCAAAACGTAGACCACGTCGTAGTGTGCGGCGCGCACTGACGCCTGCAGGAACCTCTGGAAGTGGCACCAGTCCTTCAGAGCCACCCTGATCTTGACGGGGGGTATGGCGAGCTGCGTGTGGTAAAACGCGTACATCAGATACAAGCCCCCGACTTGGATCTGGTATGTGTATGGCGGAAGGAAGTATTTGACGGCGGTGGACAAGGCCACGCTACAGAAGCGCTTAATTTCGGTCAAGAGCTTTATACCTCGGAACACTTCAGAGAAGCCCATTTCTCTCCAAATGGCCGAGAAGGCCTCATACCTCACCGTGTCCGCCTGCTGGAAACGACTGAGCAACTCCTCCACGTCTTCCGTCAGAGGCTTCCAGTAGAAGTCTGTATAAATGATCCGACGCATTGTGTTGGTATATGCGATCAAGCTGAGCGCAGGACCAGATCAGACGTGCACGGTTTGACCCAACGGGCCGTGGGCGTGGCAGTGCTAAAACAAACACATGCACACACAGGTGTTCGTTCATGCCATTTACAGTCTTAACCAATCAGGAGAGCCCATCCCCCGCTTCACACGCCTGGTCCAGCCTGCTGAATGTGTTGGTTTGTTAGAAAATGTCCCATCTTTTTATGAAGACTACATTAACAAGCTGTGCCTATTACGACCTGAACATACATTTTACTAAAGTGTTGGCGTTTGTTGTTTTTAGGTAGGCTACATACAGCCGTGGAAATAGCGATAATCAGTTTCTCAGTATTAATTAGCCTACATTTTTTCTAAATATGTATGTAAAGTTCTACATCTAGCACCACCACACACTGATTCAAATGTTACTCAAATTCTTGAATTTTCTACCCACACGTTAAAATTTGCCGATTCTGTTAAATATTTTATAAGGCAGCTAGACTCATTTAAACAGGCATATGGCTAATCTGTTGTTTCATTAATTTAATTTATTATTTTGTGTACTGTACATTTTATTGTCCATTGGAATTATCGCAATTGTGAAGCACTTTGACTGGTGTCTCTGTGAAAAACGCTAAATAAATAAACTTTTACTTACAAATATATCCATCATACCGGAGTTATGTCAATGAACAAATATATCAATCATACCGCAGTTATGTTGTCAAGGAACACTGTTTATTAATTGGCTATAACAAAATTGTAGAGATGCCAAATCAGTCGCTTTTCTCGTGTTAACTGTTCCTATAACATACACAAACTAAAATCATTTAGCTTTACAGAATTTAATATTGTTATGCATTAACTGTGGTCTGCTGAGTGAAATAGTAATATGTTGAGAAGAATGTTATTTCAGGAAAACAGACAGTCCAAGACATTTATTTTCAAAATGTCTACTTTCATAGAATTACACGACAATTGTGACGTCTGTCCTCTTCAACTAAGGTATTATTCTATGTACATGTGTGGAGCAAGGTCTGACAAACTCTGCATTTCATTCTTGTCCCGTTTTTAAAAACACCTCAAATCCAAGAGGTAGTTGCTCTGTCAAACATGTTTAAGACGTTTGTACACTGTAATGTATGGTCTTTAAGGAAAATAAAATGTAAATGAAAGATTAAAAAGCCGACGCTTCCGATTATTCGGTGACATTTCCGTATCCTGCAGCCTCCATCTTGTCCGTCATATTCCTCCCTACCAGCCTTTCCCTCCCTTTTTCTTCTTCTGTGGTGCCTTCTTGCGCGTGGCCCCTGGGGCGGTGGGCTTCTGCTGCCGTGGGGGAACGGCGTTGCTGGTGGCGGCGGTGGCTCCTGTTGCCGACCCCGGGCGTGGTGAGGTGGGCGGGCTGCTGGCCGTCTTGCTGGCGTCGCTGAAACAAACCAACAAACAAGGAACATTATTTACTGTCCATTCAAGTGGGCAGTGTTGGTACTGCATGCACCCCTTTGCCTGTTCATGTATTTTGTCTGTCAATTATATTCAAATTCAATTCATTCGCATGGAAACAACATCCCCATAACCTGCTCCTCCCCCCGGGCAAGAAAAAAGCAAATCTAATAATTATACCAAGATTGTCAAAGATTCCAAAGCATTCAATGGATTATTTGGATAAACTGAAAGATCACGGCCGTGCATCCAAACACATAGCGTGTGTTTTAAGGTAATAAACATGCTTGTTACCGGTATCTCTTTTAAAATACAATTTATGCTGCGGTTATATTCGGTCAGCTTGGAACAATGTGTAATACAACAGCATATTTATAGACCTGCACTGTAACCTAGTATTTTAGTAGATGCTTCACGACCCAGTGATAGTCTATATGTGAGAGTTTATTTTATAATGAAATGCGTTAATTCAAATAAGAAACTGACATCGCCTGGTACATCCTTTAGTTGGTACATCCCCCGGGCCCAGAAAACAAATACTCGAGGACTCGCTCGTTTTATCTGTCCAGTTTCCGAGCGGTCAAAATGACCAAACATCCCTAGCGTAGGGATGTTTGGGCCTCAAGGAGCCATCTAGGCCGTGTACTCACAGGTCACCAACGCTCCCTGCTGTCGTTCCCTGGGTGCCCTTGCCAATCTGCTCCCCCTTCTTCTTCCCCTTCTTGCGGCCACGGTAGTAGGAGCGCTCTCTCATGGGCAGCCAGCGCTCGGGGTCAGGGGTCGCTTTGGGGTCGCAGTTCTTGGGCAGCTTGCCTAACGAGGACGCAGAGAGGTCACAGCTGTGAAGAGCCATTCACATGTTGATCCAGACCACTGCTCCATTAGCCATGGTGGCAGCAGGGTCTTCATTACTTTATAACAAGCAGAAACCATACACTGCAAACAAAGCCCTATCAAATATAAGTGTAAATATATTAGTTAGAAGCTTGACTATGCTTAAGTGCCAGTGCAGTAAGTGAAATTCACTTGATAAGATTTCTTAAATTAAGTGCACATTTACTAAAGTAACTACATAAGCCATTTATATTAGAAACAAGTCCAAGTAGATTTTAAATCTAAAAACAAGATTATCACACGTTAGAAGTTACAAGTTAGACATAGTTTTTAATGTGTACTGGGCCGGTTTCACAGACACATAAAGCCTAGCCTTAGACCAAAGATGTTTTTCCAATGGAGATCTGCTGTTATTACAGTGTATAGAGGGCTTATTCAAACATGAGTTGGTTCTAGAGCTGAGAACTGGTGTGACATCAGCTGATTGCAGCATCCAAAGCCTCCACACCGCCCAGCTGATCTGGGGTCAGTAGGACAGTGATATCATTCATCCATTTACCTTTTTTCTTCTTCTTCCTTTTGTTTTTGACTTCACCTTGGCTGCAAACAGCAGAGAGAATGTTAAAAAAAAAAAGATTTATGTAGTCGTTTGGTGAAAATACATGTAGGGTCTGTGTATCTGAGGCTGTACAGCACCCTACATGCAGGGTCTGTGTATCTGAGGCTATACAGCACCCTACATGCAGGGTCTGTATATCTGAGGCTGTACAGCACCCTACATGCAGGGTCTGTATATCTGAGACTGTACAGCACCCTACATGCAGGGTCTGTATATCTGAGGCTGTACAGCACCCTACATGCAGGATCTGTATATCTGAGACTATACAGCACCCTACATGCAGGGTCTGCATATCTGAGGCTATACAGCACCCTTGTATGCATATGAGGGACTCTTGGTAATTCCTACACTGAGGTTAGTGGGTACAAGGGGATAAAACCATCCATAAAAGACATGTACTGATAACTAAACAAATAACTGATAAACTGATAACAAAATCTGGAACATCTGGCACTTCCTCCACCAGATTAGCATGGTGCTATACGCTTGATTAGCATGGCGCTATATGCTTGATTAGCATGGTGCTATACACATGATTAGCATGGTGCTATACACATGATTAGCATGGCGCTATAGCATGGAGCTGACATTCTGGAGCTGACATGCCTTATGAATCGGTTTAATTTACATTTTAATTCATGTTTTTCTGCATTTCTGTATTTGTTTATGGGAAGCACGATTGTGCATGTAATGTATTGCCTCTGGAAAGCACTTTCAGCTGCAATCCTGTATGAAAAGGGCTAAACAGAAAGATGATGGACCCTTTAAACCCCAAGGGTCTTTTGGATGTTTTTCACTGCTTTCATATAATGTCTTCTAAAACCATTTCTGTAATAGCTATAAAGTATTTTGTATCTCTGACATCAGCTTAGCTACAATTATTATCTCACGAAATATATATATAAAAAAAAAAAAAAAAATGTACACGTACATGTTTTGTTTTTAAAATGCAAAAAAATTATAAACGCCTTATTGTGTTTTTTTATTATGTAAATAAACCCCTGTGTGTGTGTGTGTGTGTGTGTGTGTTTGTTTGTTTGTTTGTTTACCCGGGCTCTTTGACCAGGCTCTCCCCTGCCGTGGTCACCTTGGTAGCCTTCTTCTTGACGTAGTTGGCTCCGTGGGAGTTCTCCAGCTCGTCCACATCCACGTTGAAGGCCATGGTGTCAGGGGATGGCAGGTGCTTGCTGAGACTGGTAGCAGCGCTCAGGAAGCATAGCCACACACCGAGAAGCCTCTAACGCTCCATTATAAAAAAAGACCTTTAAAGATCTCGTCTGTCCAACAGCATGTGCCTATATAGCCATGAAGGCATAATAAGCGATAGCAAACCTAGATTATTTACCTTACCACACACAGAACAGGCATAGTCGCTGAACTGATCTTTCCCAAGCCCCGCCCCCTTTTGCAAGTCCTCCAATGACAGGTGAGCTTTTTTTTATCCGACGGAAACTCCAGTCAATTGTCTGTTTTGCTGTAATAGCCTTCTATGGTGTTTTGTCCTACCTAGTTACAGTAACTAGGTAGGACAAATGAAATGGGCGGGGCTTGGGAAAGGTAAATTGGCGTGTATTTGAAGCTTCCAATCGCTGATTGAACCTTTAAGTCAAAACTGCTCCAGACGGCTGGGTAAGAGGATACGACTTGGCCTTGTCTGTGTCCACCAGAGAGTACGCCGAGATGAGCTGTGCCAGCGTGTGGATGTCGTTGGTGTTCTGCCTGCGTGCACACGTACAAACATGCAGCCTAAAAGTTACACACAGCTAAATCAACGTTTACCATGTTTCACCAGCACGTCATGCTTTATTGTGCAGCATTGTGTTTGCATCAGAGATGAAGCACACCCCTGGACGAAGCACACATTAAACCTCCCCATACATTGCATGACAACGCAGTGGAGGGACCTCTTTCGTCCCCTACTGGTCAGGATTAGACACTACACCATTTAACAGCAGAAGTAGTGACCGTGACTCACTTCCACAGCTGCTCCAGATCACTGATGGCTTCTTTCTTCCGTCCGTACTTGAGTTTGAAGTTGGCAGCCTCCCTCACCAGGGCCAAGTGGGCCTCAGAGCCAGGCTGAGGAGAACATGAGATCACTCCACATGGAGACACTGAGCCAAGAGCCACCATGCAAGATCATGTCTCTCTCACACACACACACGCCGATTCTGATACTGGGGACGATACAGATACCGATGTTTAAAGTAACATTTCAGCCGATGTAGATGTTGGTGACATACCACCACACTGCCAACACGTTCTTTTATTTATTTGATAAATTAATTAGATGGCTTGGCACCAATGCCCTCTTACGCCATGCCAGTCTACGGCAGTGGCATTACAGTACCGCCATATTGTATTGTGTATGTAGTGCATTAGATCTTCTACTTGCATTTAATTAACGCAACAATACTGACGTGCCAACAGATTAACATTGGCTCTTCCATCAGTGAATCATCTTATTTGCCAACAAGGCCGATATCTCCATCAAACATATGTTGCGTCTATATAACAGGAGGACAGGGCTGTTCTTTAGAACCATTTTGCACGTAGCGACGGGACGTGAAACAGTTCCTGGTACAGACACGCTGACATGCTGTGAAGTGCAATACATTGTACTCTGAACTGGAAATAAACAATCTGACAATAAAGTAATGAAGCGGTCATTCAATTTGGAATTTCAAGTCTGAAACTCTAACAAGATTTAACTTAAGTTTGTTTTTAACAATGTGGCAGCATGGGCGTACAGTTAGCAGTAAGCTAAATCTTAAATGTGTACTTTATGCAGCGTTTATGTTGCTTTTGCAAGCACACAGTAGCTAGCCTACTTCTCAAGTCTCTTTTAAAGTTTGCTGTTCTATTAAATCTGTTATATCAGCTGCTGTAGTGTTAGCGTTTCGCTTCACTAATGTCAATGTGGTAGTCCAATTGAATGGCTCTTGGTCCTCGGTAGATGCTTGTGAAGTTTAGAGACTTGCAACCTGATTAAGAAATATTGATTTTAGACTTGCAATGGATTGCACCATATCAACACCTGCTGTTCTTGGTAGTGCCGGATAGCTTGACTGAAGACGTCGATCGCACTGTCGATGTCCTCTTCGTGAGAGTACATGGTCACCAGAGCAGACACCTGGACAACAGCAGGCCAATGAGGAACAATAGGAAATGAGATGATGTGCTTCGACACAAACACAGCTAAGCTAATATGTTATGCTAGACTCTAAACTTCGACACAAACACAGCTAAGCTAATATGTTAGGCTAACTCACCATTCCCTGTTTGTGCTTGAAATCCTCGATCGATCTCAAGATGTCACACGCTTTTGTAACGTGACCTGTAAATACAAATGACCTGTGACAACTGAGAATATGCAGGCACATGCAGTGACACATCAACCGGTAACGCGTCGGATGCCAATATTTTGTCATGCATGCATTAACACCGACACCAAACTCTGATAACATCAGAGTTCAACAGAGCCGTGCGCCATGAACCAGCAGACATGCGCTTCCATTTCAAGCCTGTAGTTCAAAGAGGAGGTCTGATGTGGACTGCAGTCACCACTGTGAGGCAGAGAGAGATAGTGTTAAAGATACAATGAGACGCACCTTGGATTAAGAAGAGTTGTGCCATGGTCAGTTTGATACTCGGTGCAGTCTCCGGGTGTTGATGGGAGAATTGCTGGACAAGATGAGGCAGAACACAGTTCAGCTTCCAGGAAGGCAGAATCCCTTCAAAACAGGCCCTCGATGTTTGGAGATGGTTGCTATAGCTACCTGCAGCAGCTCGATGGCCTTGCCGTGCTGCTTCTCCCTGCAGAGCTGAGCCACCTGGATGAGGACCGGCCTCGGGTGACCGGGGCTCTGGGCCTGGAGCCCCGACGCCAGCTTCCTGCATTGGTCGGCCTGGCGGGGCACACGCCCGTCATCGTCATCACCATCACCAGAGCATTATTCATGCTTCATTAAAGTGACCTCCTGCCACTAGATGGCACACTAAACGCATCAGCACACACATGCTTAAGTCTTCCTCGTTTGTGGTCGTTGTGAACTAGGGTTTGTTTACAGAGGCCTACCTGGATGGCCTACAGGGGCCTACCTGGATGTGTACAGAGACTACCTGGATGTGTACAGGGGCCTACCTGGATGCATACAGGGCCTACCTGGCTGGCCTACAGGGGCCTACCTGGATGCGTACAGGGGCTACCTGGCTGGTCTACAGGGCCTACCTGGCTGGCCTAGAGGGGCCTACCTGGCTGGCCTAGAGGGGCCTACCTGGTTTGTGTACATGGCCAGGAGGGCCTTGTTGAGCTCGATGGCCTGCAGCTGCTTTGTGGCCAGCTTGAACTCCACTCCTTCAGCGTTGGTCAGCTTGACCTTCTTCTTGGAGTCAAAGACATTCTGGTCCTGAGTGGCAGACACACGGTTAAAGGGTCAATACGTGGCCTTGTGTGGCCCTGCCACTAGATGCCCTACCAGAGCACCAGCATCTAAGATCAAAACAAATGCTTTGTGGGCCACACCCACACAGCCCTCAACCCCCCCACACACCTTGTTTATAGTGATGATGTTGTTGGCAGTCACAGCCAGCAGTCCAACGTCTGAAGGTCTGTAGTTCAAAACAATCACAAACAAACAATTAGGGCAGGCTGGCTTATCGCCGAGCGTGTCCGCTCCTACCTACAACCAGCACTGACTCACTTGAGCTTGATAACCTGGTTGTAGAGCTGCAGCGCCTCCTCTGGCCGGCCTTGTAACTGCATGACGTAGGCCATCTGAGAGTGGATGACAGCCAGCTCAGACTCTATGTCCTCCTCTGTGACGTCCTACAAAGGGGGGGTGAGGACGGACACAGACGTCAGAGCTGAGCACGAGGCCTGTGTGGTGGCAGTCAACTTGAGACATTTTCCACAGCTTCCAGTCATAGCTCTGTCAGTTTGTACAGCAGAGTTTGTAAATTGCATATTTTGGTCACTTTTAACCTGTTTATCTTCTGTCACTATCTCCATTTAAAAAAAAAAAAAAAGCCTACCATGTCCATTTGGACTGTTTCAGCATTCTGCTTGCCTGCAGGCCGTAAATGACTGAGCATTGAATGGCATGGTAACAGCCCGAGTAATGCACGTTGTAAACTGCAGAAATACCCCAGCCCATATGATGTCATTATTCTAACAGAGCATGGTTTGCTTACAATAATCTGCTGTATGTAAGCAAATTAACTTTAAATGAACCAACTTAAACAGGTAGTGTAACATCTCGTTTTAAATTAAATGTAAAATATTAAGAAAAGCAGTGCTAAACAAAACCACTTACTGAATCGTCTGACAAGGACGCTCTGCAAAGCTCTGCAAAATGAGAACAGAGTGAGTGAACAGCCAAGCGAGCTAGATGAGACAGACAGACAGAGACAGACAGACAGACAGACCGACCTTCTGCTTGCTGTAGTTTGTTGAAGGCCTCAGTCAACTGCCCTTGGCCAATCAGAGCACACGCAGCATTGTAGCAGAGTTCATAGGTGGTATCTGGAAGGCCTAGATCCTCCTGAGGAAAATAAACGCAAACAAATGCTGTATTCACATGGAACACGGCAGACTGTAGACGGCAACACTTTCTGGACGGCAGTTGTTACGGTGATGTCGCATTGTTTACAAATAATTGTATAAAAATATAATCAATACAATTATTTAGAAGCAACTGTGTTATGTAGTTATTTTTGTATTGTATCTAGTATTCTAGTGTTGTTGCACCAAAAGTATCACCTTCTCATTTTCTCCGTGTGTGAGGGAGCTACGAACATCCGGTTGTAAATGCCATTGAGGAGGACGGCATGTCGATATAGATATATACACACATACATATACATATATACATACATATATACACACATAAATACACACATATACATATATATACACACACACACATATATATACACATATATATACATATACACACACACATGTATAGATACATATACACACACACACTCACACACATGTATATATATACATATATATATATATATGTGTGTGTATATATGTGTGTATGTATGTGTGTGTATATGTGTATATAAATAAA
>JAODUH010065887.1:0-17036 GCA_027564835.1 Typhlichthys subterraneus
AGAGAGAGAGAGAGAGAGACAGAGAGAGAGAGAGAGACAGAGAGAGAGATGGAGGTGAGAGAGGGGGGGAGAGAGAGAGAGAGAGAGAGAGAAAGAGAGAGAGATGGAGGTGAGAGAGAGGGAGAGAGAGAGAGAGATATGGGGAAGAGAGAGTGAGAGAGAGAGGAAGAGGGGGAGAGAGGGAGAGAGAGGGAGAGAGAGAGAGAGAGATATATGGGGAAGAGAGAGAGAGGAGGTGAACTTGGAGCTCATAGATGATATGGCGTTAACCGGGCCAGGGCTCATAGGGGTTGGGGGTTGTAGGTCAGGGAACCCCCCTCAGCTTGAGCCACACGGCCCATGAACACGGTTATGGCTGCCGGGCCTAGTCCAACACGTGTGTGTGTCAATGAGAGATTACAAAGAGGTAACGCAGGGTCCTGGCTGCGTTTCCAAGGTAACGCAGGGTCCTGGCTGCGTTTCCAAGTCGTCTGGCAGCCCCAGTTCCGTCTGCTTGGGCCACGGCCGATACATCTGGGCCTCGGAAGTGCACCGTCAGATCCAATATGGCCGTCAGAGCCGCCGTGTGCAGCTTGGACACCTTTCTCTCTGGCGTGTGGAGACATGTGCTGTCTCAATCAGACTGGCCCGGCAAGCAGGCCAGCGGTGCCCTGAGTGTGCCTGAGACTGTATTAGCTAGAAGCTAATACACACAACGTGCTGGAAAAATAATGTGGTGTTTCTACACAGCCCTGGCTCTGTAAACAATAACAAAGCGGTGCAGACGCTATTGTGGTCAGATCTTCTGAGGGAGCGCCCTATGACAATAAATGTCTCTTTCTCCAGGATAGCTGACTCCACCTTTAATAGACACTTACAGTAAGAGACACAGAGCTTCTCACTAAGAGAAGCATCAGTCATCATCTCTCCTGCGTGGACGTGCGGCCATCTTGTCTCTGTGCCGAACACAAGCCAGGTGAACGCACAGCAGACGGGTCAAGATCGCAGGCCCAGATTTATAGGCGAGGAATGCATCCCGACACCGCAGCAGATGGGCCGAGACCTCCAGCGGCGCTGGCTCCAACTTTACATCATGTTTTCTGCATCGCCGCTTCAGCTCAACGGCTTGTTATTCTGACTGGTCTCAGCTGAAGGCGAAAGGTACCGCAGTCAGCGAGAATTACGTTACATTGGGGTTGAGGGTGGAGTGTGGGCGATGGCAACTGTAGAGTTGTCAGAATATACTTAGATAGAGATGAGCGTTCACTCAGGGTTTTGTAACCACTTTAACCACCTGACAGGCAAACATCTGTTGCTAAGAGACTTCTCCTTAAGTCTATTTGGTTGATGTGAGCCTAAGGATTTATCCAGATCAAATGCATCAATGGCTACAGCCAAACGTCTCGCCCCCAACATGTTGATTTAGGTCATACATCTGGTCACAGTTCCAAGGACAAAGGTTAAAGTAAGAGACATACTGTACTTGTGTTTTTATGAAACGCAACCTGACACAATATTATGAAGGATGGTGGTCTCTAATCGAGATGTCTTCAAGTTCCTGTAAACGCCAGTGTCAATTGTCTGTAAATGACAGGGATGTCCTCTATGCTAGCAACATAAAGCAGACATTGTGTTTCTTGTGTGGCAGCGAGGATCAAATAGTAACATAAGTGAAGAACCTAGAGTGACCAAACCTCTGTGACCTAAAGTCAATCCCCACTTAGTGGCTCGTTGTCCACCTCGCACACCTCCCCTCTCCACACAAAACTCCCTTTCTGCTGTTTTTCCTCAGCAGTAATGAGTTATGTCTTCACCAAGTGGCTGGGGACAGTCTACAGACGACGTAGAGGGGATTCGCCTGGCAAATCTCCCCTTTACCCTCAGCTTTTCCTTATTTTTCCAGGTCGACCATATAATTCAGGACTGTAAAATTGGTTACAGTTTAACTTGCTTGGTAGGCATCCAAGTCGCGCTACCGAGCACCGAATCCTGACAGACGTCGACCACACCTGTGTGGTTCAAACGAGGTAGCGGATCTTTCACGTGAACATACAGTAGTGTAGAGAAATAAATTGCCACACTTTGCAATGTGGCAATTTAGTAACAGGGCTGCTTTGTTTCACAGTGTGTGACTTGACAACTGTTTAAAAATGATTACAAGCTAATGTTAAAGTAAAAACAAATTATAAAAATAGTACATTTATATCTCTGCAAATAGTTAAATACGGGAAAGGGCAAGCCCATTGAAGCTCTGCTGACACTTTATTTAATCAGATGCCGATTTTTGATTAAAGCAATATTTACTGTTTTACTTTAACAATCCAACATACCATTTTGACTGACATTAGAATCTGACACCATACTGTAATTATGCCTTTGCCTGCAATAGCAAGCTAGATCAGCTTGACAGACATGGAGGAAAACAATAAGAATGGTATTCACATTTGGACATGAGAGCAGAGGCTCTCTGGGGGCCTGAAGAGGGAAGGGGAAGATGAGTCCTTGTCTGGTAACATTCAGAAGCCAAAGCACTTCAATCTTCTCGCTCGCCTTAGATGTCTGACGCAACGGAAGAAACAAAAGAACTGCTAAGGATCTGCTAGGTCAAAACCCACTGAAAACATGTTTAAACCAGCAGGTCACGTGTTAACCCCAGAACAATGTACACAAGCCTGGTAACGTGGAGCAGGTTAAGGGGGTGTAGTTTGTTTCAATGGGAAAACGTAGCCTGTACAGCCCTTTGAGATGGCAATGTGATTAAAGGCTATATAAATACAGTTGACTTGACTTGGGTTACCCCTGTTGAAACCAACGTTGCAAAAACGTTGTTTTTGATGAAAACATGAGCGCTATGTCCTTCCTACATGAGCGCTATGTCCCCCCCACACCCGTGTCAACAATGGGGTTTTGCTCTAAATCAAGGAACATTACAGTAGTTTATTTAATTGTTTAGTTGCTCTCGTGTTGAAACAAAGCACTCAGATGAAGAATCTACAGCGAGGCCTCATATGCTAGCAAGTCCCTACGCTTATTGGCCCCTAATGTGAGCCATTACGTTGCGTTGGGGGGCTTGGGTTAAAGAGCCGCTACGTTGGGGGGCTTGGGTTAAAGAGCCGCTGCGTTGCGTTGCATTGGGGGGCTTGGGTAAACTGTCTGCACAGGTCCACGTGCTGACTGAGAAGGAATACCAACGGCCCACTTGCATTTCAAATTCCTGACCACTTGTCCCGATATCCCGGGCTGAACTCCCAAGTGAACAGAGACGTGATGACACAAGGTCCCTACGCACAATGTGAATGTATGAATATGAATGTAACCATAACAAAATAAATAGCTAAATAAGTGTTTAAACTAGCTATAATACATGGAAATAATAACATTAACACCTATCTGGCACTTGATTATTATTTTCAATCACACAAACATGAGAATGTGAAGGGGTTGAGGGTGATAGCTGTGTGTCTGACAAGTGGAATTATTTTACTGAGGTAAACATAAGTAACAATTTGGTGAAATGTTTACAATGGTAATTATGTGATCTATGGCATTATGTGTTGTTTCCTCATGGCATTGAATAAAAACAGCCAAGGTTATAATTACCTATTAAATACAGTTTATATTATATCTAATTACAGTCAAATTCACAGGCCACCAACATTCTATAAAATATATAATAAATATATCAGACATGCTTTAAAAAAAGTATTTGTTTTTCTCCAAATGAGTGCGTATAGGATACGTGTAGGTTATTAAGAAGTTGGATGAATAGTAATGTTGGCACTGTTAAACAATACACAGGGCAATCATTCTGACCCTGATTATTATAAAGGCTACAGATGTGTTCCATATCAGCGTAGTTATACTGCCCGTATTTTCCCAGGATGCACTGTTGTTATCAACAGCATCAACAATGTTAGCAACAAGCACCAGCCTGGTTTTCATTCCAGTGTGTAAAATCTCTCTTGATCAATAAACTGAAATTAAACTGCGAATAATTAAATCTGTTGGTAAACAGGAACAGCACTTGGTAGGTGGTTTCCAAGACGGCACCCACCCACACACAACTATGGAGGTTTGGCAAACGCCGCTGTTTACCTCGGTCCGGTCTCATGCTGACATTGCGTCTTGCGTCGTTGTTTTCCTTAACAATGTATTTTCTCGTTAGCAAAGGGTCTTAATCTACACTCCGTTAAACCAGAAGAATTATCGCTGTGGTCCACGTCTGGGAGAATAATCCATGCCAAGATATATAAATCATGTGTTTACGCATACAAACACTAGTGGCAGGGATTACAGTATATTTAGAGGTGTATTTCACCCTCTAATTTATTGGATTATTGCAAAGACTGTTTGAATAACATTGCAAATATGTTTAGTCTGTCCTAATTATCAATTTCTTCAGTTTACGGTTGACTGAAAAAGACTCTAATAATCAGCCTACTGCCCATTCAAGCTTTCTCATGAACATTTGTCAGACGACAGAGAAGTACGTAACACTTCAGAGGAAAAGACAGAACGTGAGCTAACACATTTTAAAGCCAACTGGAAGGTGGGAATGTCAAGATTCTAGGTACAGACACGATAGTTGGCTACTGACAAATTATATATGGATATACAATATATCCAATCAAAGAACGTGAAAAAGCAGTTGCATTGGCTATTCCATCTAGTTGAATAAGACCAGTATACCGGTACAAGTGAAAACATTTTGATTCAAGCATTCTGATGACAAATCTGATAATACATTAAGTTGATTGTCTTTGATTTTGTACAGTTTAATTGCTAGAAAAACAGCGCTAATGTTATACATGGCTTGTTCCAGAAGAAAGGTTATAGCCTGGTCCAAAAGCCATCTATTAGCTTGGAATCCTGTGTGTCTTATGTTTTACTTGGGAAATGTCTTTCCGAGGTGTTGCATCATTAATCATAACTGAGCTTTTCCTGGCTGCTGTATAAAACTGTTAAGAGATGACGTTGAAACAACTTGATAATTCCTCCTGCACAGTGAAGGTTAAGGGTTCAATTCCACATAAAAGTGTGCATCAAACATGCCACCTCGGTCACCTCGTTTGCTAAACTCAAAACCCACCTCTTCAAGGTTGACGTTTGACCCTTTGTTCCACTCTCACCTGACTGTTTTAAGACCAAATGTTTACTATAGTATCTATATTTCATCCAACTGTTTTATATCTATGTATTTGCAATGTAAGATGTCCTTGAGTGTTTAGAAAGGCATCCAAAATAAAATTTATTATTATTATTCAAGTTATCAAGATCACTGGTACAAATGAAAACCATCCAACAACACAAACTCTGCTCTGACATTACATTACAGAACTGTACAGTATGTATACATGATATGAAAATACCACAAGGGTCTACAAAAGATTAATTTGATCCTTTTCCATGCATTACAACAAGCATGCACCATATGTGATTCCAAGTGCTGGAAAAACAATATGTTTACGCACATATTTAATTGTGATTGCTGATCATGCTTGCCTGGACTGATGCTGAGTGAGAGATGAATCTATAAAGCTACTGTGTTAATTGTTCTGCGTACATTCAACTGTATTTTCTGCCCAGCTTTCTGTATTAAAAGCATAAGAGAGCGTTTAAAGTGGTGAAGCAGTGAGACAGCCCAATAAAACACCAGGCCAGCTGAATACATGTGATTTAACAATCCTTTACAGTACCATTAAATTAAGTGCTGTATGCTTCAAAATATTTAGTTTTAATGTTATTTGCTTAACAGGGAGTGAAGGGTGAGATACACCGTATCATCAACACTATAAAAGGTAATCGACACGGCCTCTAACACTTTATTGTGAAATGTCTTCACTACAGCCAAGTCCACGTGACTCGCTGAGTGGTTTAATTACACACCTAATTGTCACATGACAAAGATATCCCTTCCAAGTTTATACTGTTTCCATGCTGTTCAAACACTCAGTAAACAGTATCACAAACAAAAAAGGTATTTTTCTCCACTTTAAAAAGGAGACATGAAATCATACCAGATGGAATGTGGATGTAGTCCAGTGACTTTACTTTACTGCAGGTTGGGGCAGCCGAAATATGGTACTTGAGATTCATTTCCAAGTGAATGATGTCACGTTGGCACATAAGGAAACTCACTGTCAAAATCACAAGCATTAGGATTATTTCATTGTTGACGACCAGATGGTATGATCGACTCTAAAGTAGGGTATAATAAAATGATGACAGCGACTATGCTTTTACATTTTTTTATTTAACTGGATCAAACGACAAATCGATGTGAAACCGTCTGTATCAAAAATTAACCGGACCTCTTTACCTACGCCTGTATATGTAGACAAAGCTCTGTGTAAGGTAATATCTAACATGTGTACATGTTATTAAATAAATACAGGAACTTATCTGCTGAAAGTCAAATAGGAATTTGACAGCTTAAAGATGCCTCTGCAGGTATGTCAGAATAAATATTAACAGATGCAAATAATCATTAGTGATGACAATGCTATAATAAGGCAGTTTTCTCCCAAATTGTTAAATATTATTTGATAGCAAGTTGTG
Organism: Typhlichthys subterraneus; assembly: GCA_027564835.1. Classification (NCBI taxonomy): domain Eukaryota; kingdom Metazoa; phylum Chordata; class Actinopteri; order Percopsiformes; family Amblyopsidae; genus Typhlichthys; species Typhlichthys subterraneus. Next base: position 6,538 of record JAODUH010065887.1, read on the forward strand.
GCTGTCCTCTGGAATGACTGCTAGTGTACAAAGGTATTACTTTGAACATGTTTTCATGGGGACAGTAATGTAAGAGAGGATATAGAATACACAAGTGGTAGTGGTAGATTGGCAATAGAGAAATATCTGATCTAAACGTGACAAGAATGAACATCCTCACCATGGAAACATGAATATAAACACATATCACACTTGTCAGCAGCTATGTCACAATTCGTCATTTGGTTTTTGAGCGACAGGAGACACATAATATGCATTTTACGCCTCTGCTGCTGTGTACTGAGTTATGGCATATTGTATGTAGAGCACAGTTGATTGCTGGAATGTATAATAACATGCACGTACACACACGCACATATACGTTGGATTCCAGTAAGTGGTTGAAACATTCAGGAGGGTTCCTTGGCGGTATTTGGTTTGGATGGATTCTGCTTTTCTCAGCTTTTTGACATCTGTGATTGATGAACCTGTTGCATATTCCACTGCTAGCTAATTAAAAGGTACGGTTTCCGAGCTGGAAAACAGTGGCTTGTCTTCTCAACCCTCAGATCTCAGTCTTCTGTGTGCAGACCAAAATTAATCACAATGTTAAGATAACACACATGAGTTATAAGGTCCTATATAGGATCATTTAGAAGTTGATATAGCGGGGTAATTGGGTCCTGGGCATAGACCGCATATATATATATGAACAAACCCTCCGTGACGTTTTCTGAAGAACCGGTTTGAAGACTGCGTGTGCTGGCTCTGGTCATCACCATTCTTGCAGTACCTGACTCCACTTATCACTTTACAGCTATCCATTATAATTGCATAATGCATGGCTTAATACATGTTCAACTTATGAGTTATCGAGACATTTACCCCACTTGCGGGGGAAGCCAGCTATACAGACCAAAACCGATTTTTAAATATTTGTACCAGGCTGTAAACATGTTTATGTTTGAACACGGCTGCTAACATGTTTATAGCTGTAATATTGACATGGGGGTCTATGGGGATTGACTCACTTTTGGAGCCAAACTCAAGTGGCCATTTGAAGAATTGCAGATTTGGCACTTTGCGTTCAATTCATTTTCCAGTACCAGAGCCTGAGAATGACGTCAAACTCTGATCTGAGCTTCTCTGTCCTTTGTTTTCATAGGCTGGCCATACGTAGCCTCGACAGACCATCCTGATCTCGCGAGCTCCAGTTTCATTTCGCTGTGAGAATCAGTCTGGAAAGCCTCGGAATCATTTTGAATGTGTCTGAGTAGCAACTGAACTTTCTAATCAGCGTCGTGGTTATAGCTATACGGGCGTGGTTTAGGTGTGCCAACAGCGAAAATGACCATGTTCAAGTACAGCCATTCACAAACAGTTTCAATGTAGGGCTCCCCAGATGACAACAATTCCTCTGGCATGTCAGGTTAGGCCATACATGCATTTGTTTTGGTCAGAGATGCTGGTGATCTATCATAATATCTAGTGGCAGACAAGATATAGCTCTTTATAAGAAGAACAACATTGGGCAGTGCACTAACCTTTAGAGCTGCATATAAAAGAAACTGGTTTTTCTATCTGGATAAGCAGGAACTATGATGACCTGCTGTAGCAACGCTGTATTTTATTGGCACCTGTCACCATCTGGTCTGTGAAATGAGTGAGAACTAACGATTCTCTCTCAGCACATCTAGATTGGAGCCAACCTGCAGCAAACCACAGAGATGATGGATTTATGGGGTGAGACGCGTGGAGCAAGACGGTCTAGTTCTGACCCGTGTCCACACGGGAGCCTGAAATGGCCGATAAAAAAAACATATTTGTCATCGTACTCAAGACCTTTTGTTACACTAAAGCTGGAGCATTGAAGAGAGTGTTTTTGAGGTTGTTTTGTAATCCCAACCTCAGTAAATTAATGTAATGGCATTATACATCTTATTTATTCATGTCTCATAAATGTCAGTTGTGCTTACATGCTTGGTGAAACCCAGACAGATGCACTTACGCAAAGAAAACACACTTCCTTTGATATGAGGACGTGTAAATACTGCGTCCAATAAAGAAGTAATTTAGCCACAGACCTCTAAGCCATGGTATTCCTTCCTCTAATATCAGTGGAAACAGAAAAATACCTTGGACATGTGTTACAAATTTAATGGAAATAAAATGGAGTTAAAATGAAACGAGGCACCAAGATCGCTGCTTAATTAGCACTGTGGTGGCCACCGATATGGGATCTAAGAACAAAACCTAATAGTACACATAATTCAAGAATATTGCTTTACTGCCACTTCCCCCTCCCCCCAAAGAAGTGAGCTCTCAAAGTTCCAGCGAAGGATAGTTTTTTTCCACAGCTATTATCTCGCGGTAGCATACCAGCTGGTGTCTTACAGTTGAGTCTGGATATAGGCTACTATGAAGAGTGGCTTCTGATGAGATATTCAGCGTACAAGGTTCTCAGGCCACTCCAGAAAGCAACGCCCAAATACAGAATGTTAACGCACCACAAAAGAAGCCCACCACACTATAGGCATTGTACATTTAGGCATTTTCCAATCACACATTCCACTAAAAGGGAAGAGGCAGGGGGTCGTGATTGGCACTATAGGCTGGCCTAGAGAAAATAAAGAACATTCCTCAGCCCAAACACAGGCGTGTACAAGACAGCACTGTAAGCACACCAACAGCGTGATGATGGCACCGCTGCACTCGTCCAATCAGGCCTGCTAGCCATAACATAGATGTGGGCGGGGTTTGAGGCTACTACGTCAATGACAGGCCCGTCTGCAGAGATCGGCTGCAGTATGGGGCCTCGTTACCAACGCCCCAGCGCGACGACGGACCGATTAGCACGATGGAGCCCAACCCATACAATCTATTTTATAAAGTTATATTCTGCTGTTTAATATGTTTTGTGGGTTATTTATGTGTTTTCTACTTCAGTAAATAGCATAATAATTAGATTATACATTTTGAGTCTTTCATCATCTGCACAGAGCATGAAAACACACACAGTGAGCATAGCTTGTCTCATAATCTCTAGCTGAATCCCTTTAATCACATTGGACTCTCTGGCATTGCGATCATGGAAAACATTGGCAGGACTACAGTGACTCAGCAGACATTACACGAAACACAACCTCCCCGCATAATGGGTTTAATATCGCCTTCCGCTATAGAGAGTTGCCTTGTTGTTTTAAAGCTGCTTGAACAATGCCCTGGCACGGGGCACTCGCTAGAAGGCACAAACAAGTACAAAACAGAAGCCTGTATTGAGCCCGAGAGTCAGCAAGTTAAGCTATATGCTACTAGCTAGCTACAGTAGTGACCAGGGTGGTGAAGGCTTTTTACCTCCAGCCACTTGGCACCTAGGATACTTACTATAATTACCTACATCTCTCATGATTACATCAGCTTGTACCCAATCATCTTAAAGGTGGATTCAGCGATGATGAACTCGATCAAAACATAAACACCACACCCTTCAATGCCATAGGGTGCCTCACAAGGTCCCCATCAGCCATATCTAACCTACCCAGGCCACACTATCAGCAGCAAGTTTAAAACATGCATATAAGTCCTTAAATAGAGAACGGCTGTCATTTACTTTGCAACTTAACTTAAATCTTATTTTAACACTGGAATCGGACCGGTACTCTGTAGAAAGTGCCGGTATCTGTATCGGGTCATGCCATCCCTACTTAGAATCACTGCCTCTACCTTTATTGGGGTTAATAGAGTCTTGTTCAGAAAGAAAACATCTTAAAGTTGTTCATGTCAGTCTTCTGACTCACAGCTTATCATCCTTACACAGATATTGAGCTGGCACTTTCATGTTGGGCAGTGTACTCAAAGTACAAATATATCACCTGAATATGTACAACCACAAATTTGTTTGACTTTTGGCTGTAAAACATTGTCTGTACTGGTGCCATGCAATGTGCAAAAACACATATAAAACAGTATGTAATCCAGCAGGCATATGTGTGCAATCTGAAAAACCTCATGCTATGTTTTAATAAGAGATTTGACTTTTCTCTAAATTAATTTTCAGCAAATGTGATGAATGGCTTCACTGCCAAGTATCATTTCAGGATCATATAAACCACGGCATCTGTGTTCGGAGAGCGACGGGTCTTTTGAAAGTTCTCCATTCTCTGGCACACAATTTGTCTCACCAGCAGGTTCCTAAGCAGTGCTTCATACAAAGGCTGTTATTGATATGGCCTCAGAAAACTATGACATCACACCTGCATGCTTAGCTGTGGTTAAAAATGATCTGTAATAATGTTACAGTAGGCCTCCCGTCTGTTTTTAGGAAGAACGTGGAGTAAAATATATTTACACAAATCTTATTATGCCTATTATGCTACTTTTATACCAGTCAGTCCATCATTACATCTGTCTGTCTATGCCTGTTTCAGCCTAAGCAGCAGGATAACACTGCCAAGCTAACACTGCCAAGCTAACACTCTGTGCAGGATATCACTGGCAACCACACTGTGTAGCAGGATAACATTCCATGTAGCAGGCTAACACTGTATAGCAGGCTAACACTTTATAGCAGGCTAACATTCCATGTAGCAGGCTAACACTGTATAGCAGGCTAACACTGTGTAGCAGGATAACATTCCATGTAGCAGGCTAACACTGTATAGCAGGCTAACATTCCATGTAGCAGGCTAACACTGTATAGCAGTCTAACACTCCATGTAGCAGGCTAACACTCCGTGTAGCAGGCTAACACTGTACACCAAGCTAACGCTGGCAGGCTAACATTGTACATTAAGCCAACACTGGCAGGCTAACATTGGCAGCACCACACACGTGATGGAGAATTAATCTCCCTCCCCAGAGAGATGCTGTCGTTGCAGCGGCTCTCTTCTCTGATTGGCTGCACACATCACCACAGCTCAGCCCTGATCTCTGACCTGCATCGTACACCCAGGTACAGAGCCCCCTTCCCACCTCACATAACGGCTAGTCTTCGTCTCCAGGGCGACCGACATCCGCGGAGTTGCAAGTGACGCATCGTATAAATCTGCGGGGTTTCAGGTCTCGGCCTTGGCAGTGGACCAGGGTGACCTGAGGAGCATGCAGGGTCTTTGTGGGGCCTCCCTGTGAGTCATGGACACAGCGTGAGTTAGGGTCCTCAGCTGCCCCGACAGTGACCTGTGGCAGGCAGCATTTTATTGGCCACAGACGAGATAACAGCCTCTTGGCTCCACGGCGTCATTAAGTGAGACGTTAACAGTAAACACGGGATGGGGGGGAACAAACGTATGCCAATATATCAGCTAGTGTAGAGAGTAAATGTGGACATGATGAACTATTCATATTGCTTCACAGCAAGCATTGAACTGTTGCTGTATTAAAAGTGTGTTTAGCTGATATTGCATTATTGACTGTGAAGAGGAAAAGAAACAGTGCTAGTGCTCTACGAAGGTAACGTGAAACCTGCCAGTGGAGCATCAAGTTTTAATGTAATAACTGAAATGAAAACAGGGTGAAGTTCTGCTCTCCCATGCAAGCAACCTGGGAGTTCAGCGTCAAGAGTTCAGCTGCATTCCTTGGCGCGTGCATACATGCATGCACGCACGCACGCAGGCAGTCAGGGGTTCAGGTCAACGCGGCCCCAGGTCCCAGACCAGGTTAGGGGTTCTGCTCACACGGCTCAGAGTAGCTCGGCCCACAGCCCAGACGGCATGGTGGCTGTCCCGGGGATCTGGCTAGCACTGCTCCTGGGACAGCCTGAGGTGCAGGTGGGGTTCCTGGGTGGGGCTGGGGTTTGTTTCAGGGCAGGTGGGGTTCCAACTACTGTACTACAACAACACACACACACACACACACACACACACACACACACACACTACTGTACTACAACAACAGCCACTTACAAGCACTGCAACAACAAGCCTATACAGCATAGTAGCAGGTGGGCATCTTGCTCCAGAACACCTACAGGCACAGTAGGCCAACCCACGAGGCTTGAATATGGAAGCATAAAAGTGCTAAATATCCTCATGTTAAATATCCTCATGTTAAATTGCTTGTTGAATTTAGTACAATTTATTTTAAACCAGACACAATCTGGGAATATACAATACAATCTTCATTAGTCTGCATATTTTGCCTATTATTTTTCAACGTCACAAATTCAGGTTCATATTCAGGTTCGACCTCCAGCAGGGAGTCCAACCAACACCCAGACCACCAGACTATCCTGACCCCTGACTGACCTTTGCAGACAGTAAACGTCATCATCTCCAAGTGGAAATAAACAAGGGCAGCTCTGTGTTTTTAGACACACTATTTAAAATGAAATGCCCGTTCCTTCCTAGTGATGTGTGTTTGTTCACCGCCCGCGAGGTGAAGCTGCACAGTGTGTGTGTGTGTGTGTGTGTGTGTGTGTGGGGGGGGAGAGGGTCTTGTTATGCTAGCGGCTGCCAGTCTGCAACAGGCAAAGAGGGCAATGGTAAGATTTATGTCAGGCTTAAGTGATTTAAAAGTTCTCTAAAATATTTTACTGTTCTGTTCCCCAGTATAAATACCAAGATAAATACATGCATTGCGTAGTAGCCAGTCCAGCCCGCTGTTTCCTACGTAGGAATACACACGGCGTTTGTGCCTACTGAACATTAGCGAGACGTACGCTGCACGTGGGCGATTTAGGAGAAGCTAATGCAGAATGTTGTGCTCGCCTGGGATTGTGAAGACAAACAGCCAGACATTCTCTTGGCTTGGCAGAGGGATGGATGATGGCTGTGGGGCTAGGATCATGAAGTCTTTCAAGAACCCATGGATGGAAAGATGTCACACACACACACACACACACACACACACAATCAGTATCCACATGCATCATACACAAAAACAAATGCTTTGTGGGACACAGGTGTGCACGCACACACACACACGCTCTACAGTAGCATGCACGTGTGGCTGGCCCGGATATGAAAATGAAAAACACAGGGGCTCAGATGACAACCCACACACACACAAACACACACACACACACACAGAGAGCTAGTGCGACGTCATTCTCTTCTCAGGGTACCATTGCATTATTCCACTATATCGTCACTTATAAAACAGTGGTTTGATGCTACATGCTTGTATTGTATATAATAATGATGTATAGGGACAATGGCATCTTGCTCTGGTGAACCTGCACAGCAAATACAGTTTTTATGGCTAATGTGAATAAATAGCTGTGGAGGCGCTAGCAAAGAGCGACCGACATGGTGTACAACAGTGTAATTCAACCACCAAAACACACATGTTTTAACTTCTGATTAAATGATTAAAAAAGGGTTATCATCTTCACTTTTTACTTACATGACACACTGCATGTGTCTGCTCAGATATGAGCTGAGCATGTGCCAAAGTTGCATCAAACCACCAGTAGATGGCAGCAGTGCACACAGGGAAGGACTACTGAGGTTTATTTAACAGTGTAAACACATTTCTCCCCGAGACGGTAAAGCAACAGAACTCACGCCATTGATCTTAGATAGAAAGAAGAAACTCCACCGACAGCAAACTAATGGTCAGGATTATAAATTAAGAGAGTTGCTGGCCTGCTCGTTAGCTTGGGAGTGACACGCTCGAGGATTTAAACCCATTTCCTCCAGACAACAGTGAGAGCTATAGTAGCCCAGCCTGAGGAAGGAAGTGGGGAGAAATGGAACAGCTTTATTCCACCTTTTAAACACGGTGGAGACGTCCCAGGAGAGATATGGTGGGTCACCCCGTCTGGCTATAGCCCCATGAGGGGGAGGGGCTGCCCGTCTGGGGTGAGGGTACGAATCCTGCAGTACGCTGGCTTCCCTTCAGCCACACTGGCCCCGTTGAACCAGCGCTGGAGGAATCTGAGGTCAGCCTCTCCTGAAAGATGGCAGAATATATACCAGCACATGCACGGCATACTTAGAGCGCTGAGACCATAATACGTCTATTCAGGACGCAGCTAATGGGCACAGGCAGTCAGAGCACCAGAGCAGAGCAATTAAAATGAGCTTGCTCACCGCAGGATTTGAGAAACTAAACAAAACATTAAAAAAAATCCCACTTCCATTGTAAACCAAACCGGGGTTTTCTTGCAGGTTTCGACGTTTTCTTCCCTGACAGCAGTCACACTTGTTTGTTCACTTCAAACTTATTTCCAAATCTTCACTCTCCAGAGGCACAATTACTCTTGACCACATTTCATAGCATCCAATAAAACACTTAAAAAGATTATTCTTTTGTCTTTAACGTGAGCGGCAGAGAAAATCTATTTTTTCCATTTATAACAGAATCACGTCACTGTTCTGTCTTCCCAAAACTGAGGCTCTTGGATTTGTTTTCTTAAATTAATCCACTTAATTCAAAGTCTGTTGTGTTTCACTGCAACAGCAGACAAACTCTGTCTAGGCAAGCCTGCATGCAAGGTATCAATTTATGGCAGATGTAGACAATGAATCCAAAAGTGATGGCTTTGTATTGTCATTCAGATGACTGTTGTCTGAGGCTCACTAATGCCATTGCTGAACACTCATGTATAGATGGACATCCCACCCACCCATTTGGCCAATCCAAGGCCGCCACCTTTTTCTTATTACTTCTGGTGGAATGAGAAGTGCAGTGCCTCGATTCTCATGAGCCCTGCTCGTTTCTCTTGCTGTAGTTGACCTGTGACCTCAGAGAGCAGGTCAAACCCCATGGATCATGCTGAGTATCTGAGATGAGTTGAGATGAGCACGTGGGTCGCATGAATGGGCTGCTGATGGAGTTATCCATTCACCTCGACTTCAGCTGTGGATCCAAACACAGAGATGACCTCGTCGCTGTCTTCAGTGAATCTAGGCATCGCTAACAGAAAGATGTTTCAGATAGATATTAAAGCTGATTTAGAACGGTAACACTGTACAATGTTCCAGCAATAAGGAGGTGAAGTCAACCCCCACACCTGGGTGTCTGGCCTCTGAAAGCCTTGAGTGTCTGTCTGTCTCTCTGTCTGCCTGTCTCTCTGTCAGTCAGTCAGAGACATTTCATGTTCGCTGCTGGCATGTGCTTCATGAAAGCTGTGTTTCCCAGAGACTCATGTAAAACACACACACGCACGCACACATGCACCAACACCAAACATACCTACGCACACCAACTTTTACATAATGTACTGTCCTAGACAGACAAGCTTGTGTGCATCTGTCAGTGTTGTGCTTTCATACTAAAGTATACACCATACACCCCCCTCCCCCCGCCACACACACTGTACAGCTGTGGAGGTTTCCAGTGTCGGCTTCAAGGCATTGCGTTAGCTTCATCCGTTGTCACGGTGCGGCCTGAATAATGGAGTGAAGGTGGGGTAGAACAGCCAGGTCAGAGCTTCAAAGCCAACACCTCACAGCGTTTGGGCCTACACCACGTCAACCTGACGCCTGTTTAATCCCGGGGATGTAGCATGTGACTCCGCTGGAAATACAGTTATGACTGGCAGGTCGCAAAAAAAAGAAATAAAAGAACATCCAACATTCAATTGCTTTGCCTTGATATGTTAATATCGGTTCTTGTAAAGTGGTTTACGAAATACATCTATCTAAAGTTTGTGTTTGGTGTAGTGTTTTGGGAACAAGACAGACATCAAAATGATCGACATCCAAGCTGTCCTAGCAGCCAGGCTGTGGATACGCAGCAGGACAAAAGCAGCTAGTCTGATTCTTGTTGCATAGCCAGAATACATTGTAGCTGGAATATACCCGTATAAACACAGTATAAACAGTAGTCAGATGAGGTTTCTTTGATAATTTACTGGCTTTCTGGCAAAAATGCTGGCTAAAGTTATTCATTTATATCCCCACACAAACCAAGAAAGGCCTAGCTTGCACAGTACGTGTTTACATTTTGTGGAAGCATTACGACAATCCATCAGTCACGATTTATCTGTTGTATAGTCGGGAGAGTGAGTGAAAATGGGCTCTCCTCTCTCACATGACAAGGCAGCCTGGAGAGTGTGGCTTGACTGGTAGACATGAAGTCTGTGTGAAAACAATCACATCCATTAGTGGGAGATACTGCTATCTACGGTTGTGGATGCCCGTTCCAAACAGACGCAGACATTTTAATTCATGGACTCAGAAACATAACAAACACACTGAAATAGATTGGGCAGGAAAATGTAACCGCTGAAGCAAAAACCTAACAGGGCCGTTACGTAGCTGCGGAAACTGACATTTGAAATGCCCCAGGCAGAATAAACATGTCTGTATTCTACCCAAGGAAAGTAAAAAGAGTGAGGTTATAATGATACAGTATTTTGGCCAGCGGTAAAACTCACTCATCAAAACGAGAGCTACCTTTTGTATATACTAGTATATTTATACTTTATATTATATCGTTTTTTACAATAAGTGCTAGTAAAGCTACACGTACTGTAGTACAGGTCTACTAGGGTTACAGTAAGTACTGTATATAACAGCAGGTAGGGTTACAGTAAGTACTGTATATATCAGCAGGCAGGGTTACAGTAAGTACTG